>PVLA01015031.1:0-27356 GCA_004027455.1 Hydrochoerus hydrochaeris | reverse complement strand
TTCCTTCCTTCCTTCCTTCCTTCCTTCCTTCCTTCCTTCCTTCCTTCCTTCCTTCCTTCCTTCCTTCCTTCCTTAGATAGGGTCCCACTCTGTAATTCAGGTTGGTCTTAAACTTACTATCTAGCCCAGGCTGCCTTCAATCTCATGGCACTTCTGCCTATGTGTCCTGAGTGCTTGGATTACAGGCATGCACCACTGTGCCTAGCTAAAGCTAGTATCTTCAACCTAAACTTATCCAAATGTAGTTTCCCACTAACATTTAAATAGTGATCTTAAAAAATCCAGTTTTTTGGGCCGGGGGATTTAGCTCAGTGGCATAAACGCCTGCCTGTCAAGTATGAGGTCCTGAGTTCGAACCCCATACCAAAAAAAAAAAAAAATCCACTTTTTCAGCTTTTAGAAATATTTTATCTAGACCAAATCTAATACTTTTTGAGTTTGAGGATACATGTTAAATTTTTTGTGTTATATGTTATAAATTAAGTAGGGAGTGGATTGTTCACTTTCTTGGGTATTCAGTTAATTCTTTTATCAGAATTGTAAGGTGAACAGACTAGAAGAGAAATAGTAAAAGGAGTTGAAAACAAATCAGTTTCAGATGTTTCTGGAAGATTATAACTACATTGAATTATTGGAAATTTTCAATGCTGAAGCAACCAAAATGCTGTATTTGAAGTTATTTTATTTTTTTTGAAGTTATTTTAATGTGAAATGGACACAAGTTGGAAAATAAATTTTTGATAGCTTGAGGAAAATGTGATATATATGTATATAAAAATATGTATTATATGTGCATGTACACTTTTTTTCCCCCTAAAATGCAGAATTAGGGTCATGTGTTTTTAGCCTCATTCAATGTAGTTTGTCATCAAAAAGGCTTCATCATGTGGTCTTTATATGGCTAAAGCATCCTAAAATGTGAACATTTATTATGATTATGAAATTAAACCTTTTGTTGTGAACTGAAAATCAGAAAGTATAACTTTTTGAGATGTTAAGTATGTTAAAAAGCAAACCAGTTTTCCTTGCCACAGACCTGCTACATTTGTGATCCTTTGAGGAAAATACTGTAATATGTCACTAATAGCAGTTGTTTTTAAAAACAATCTAACCATTAGGAATCTTGTCTCCTAGATAGAGTAGTTTGCCTTACCCAACCACAAAAGTTTAAAATGCCACCTACTACAGAACCATCAGATAATTTCTTGAAGAAACCATCTCTAGAAATGGAGGGAGGGTGTGTGTGTGTAGAGGGAAGGTTAGTGAAGAATTAAGAGGAAAGAGAAAAGCCGGGCATGGTGGCTCATGCCTGTAATCCCAGCACTTGGGAGGCTGAGGCAGGTGGATCATTGTGAGTTCGAGACCAGCCTGGGCTACAAAGTGAGCTTAAGGCCTGTCCAAACTGCATAGAGAGACCCTGTCTCAAAAAGAAAAAAAAGAGAAAAAAAAAAAAGGAAAGGGAAGCTGATACTGGTAGAATAATCTAGTTTTATAGGTTGGGATGATAACTGGAATTTTTTTTGTATTTTAAAAAGTAGCTACGTTATATGGGTCATCAGTTTGGTGATCTAGATTACTACTCTTTATGGTAATTTGCATTTTTAGTAAGTAAATGCAGCATTTAAGACAGGTGCTGATTTTTATGGTTACAGACATTGAAAGTTTTGCTGATAATTTAAGTGGAGATTTTCTTAAGATCTCTCAGTGATATTTGTTGGATAAACTATAGTGGGCCTTTTTTTTTTCCTTTTTTTTTTTTTTAGGAATGAGCCTTTTATGCATATATGTTTTGACCATTCTTGCCAGTCACTGTTGGTAATTGTAGTCTTTGCTGTTTAGAATTTAGAGTCTGTTTTGTTGCTGCCACTGAATGCTAATGTGGCTAGGCTGGCAGCTAAACCTACAAAGAACAAGAGGAAGTGAGGAAATGTCCCCTTGAAAGATTGCTTAAAGCTATTTAAGCAGTGGACTAGATGGAAGAAGCTAGGGAATCGAGGATCCTAATTCTTGTTTTATGTTCAGAAGAGAGTGAAGTATACCTTCCTTAAGATATAAGTATTCTCTGCTTCAGTGTGTCATCTCTTTGGAGTTTTGCCTTTCATTCACTAGACATTGATTAAATGCATTCTGTATTCCAGGCATGTGCTAGGTGCTAGAATCACAAACTCTGGGCCTTCTCTGGGAAGGGAGAAAGAGTGGGCTTAACTAACTACATATAATGCAACTTGTTGAAAACTAAAGCTAGTCAGTGGTGTGGGACTAACTAGGAAGAGAAAGGAATTTCTTCTGGGGAGAGGCCAGTGATGGCAGGGAGACCAGGTGAGATTAGGTAAAACTTCATGAAAGAGAGGTTTGAGGACTGAAGGATGGGTAGCTGTTTTACTAATGGGAAGAGCAGGCTAGAGAAAGGGCATCAGTAGTAGAATTTGAGAAATAGCAAGTGTCTTTTACTTTAAGTGTAGAGTAATAGGAAGTGAGTTTTAATTCCATGCTCCCAAGTTTAGTGTTTATTCTATAGGTATTTAGGACCATCAGAGGTTTGAGTAGGGAATCTCTGGGTTTTAATTTTTAAAAATCACTATTTCTGCAGTGCTTGGATCAAACCCAGGGTCTTGTACTTCCTAGGCAGGGCCACACACATGCTAGGCAAGCACTCTACCATTGAGCTACAGCCCTGACTCTTAACTCTGGTTTTAAAAAGGTGACATGAATATTGGATGAGATGCCTTTGAAACTGTTGAGTTGTAATGTAAGAGGAGATAAATTCTGGATAATTTTTATTTCATAGTTGTCAGATCTGGGTGACTATTGAGTTCAGGGAGTTAAAGATTATAGTCTGGTTAATGGATAGAGAATGTATAGGAAGAATAGAATTTGAGGAGGAAGATATGATGGGTTATCTGAGCCACATGCCTATAATCCTAGCACTTGGGAGACAAACACAGGAGGATCCTGTGAATTTGAGGCCAGCCTGGGCTATATAAGCAAATTCAAGGCCAGTCTGCACTGCATGGTGAAACCCTGTCTCAAAAAAAAGCGAAACATAACAGACTGGACCTCAGGGATGTGAGATTTAATTTGCATTTGTCAGGCTAAAGTCATATTTGATTCCTGGTTAAAAAAAGAACAAAACAAGGCCATATAGAAACTGAGAATAGTATATAAAGTTAGGAGTGAGGAAAAAAGGAAATACAACATTGTGGGGACATCTTCTGTGGGTCAAGCGGAAGGAAGAGGGGCTGAAAAGGAAAATTGGAAGAGTGGCTGAACAATAAAGATAATGCTGGAGGGTTGAAGAAGCTCCAGATGAAGAAAATCTTAACAGGGACACTAGACATATGTATTAGTTATTTTTCTCATTGCTGAGACAAAAACACCTAATGCTCAAAGTTATAGGAGGATTTATTCATAGTTTGTAGAGGTTTCACTTTGTAACTGGCTGGCTTCAAGGCAGGGTAGTATGGCAGAGGAGAAACAGTTCATGGCAGGCAGATGGTAGCAAGCTAAAAGTGACAGACCTCTGTCTGTCCCTTACATTTTGCGGGGGGGGGGGGCAGGGATCGAACTCAAGATCTCAAGAATGCTAGGCAGGCGCTTAAGCCACTGAGCTAAATTCCCAGCCCTGTCCCTTACATTTTATCCAAGCTCAGACCCAGTCCTCATACCCAGGGAGGACCATCCCATTATCTACTGCCAGAACTGTGTCAAACTGATCAGTGAACTAATTTATAAACACATATGCTTGATCCCAGTGTTACATGTTTTAGATCCAGCCACCTTTGAAAAGCCGCATGTCTGACCACAGAGGCTTTGGGACATCTAGATTTAAGACATAACATCATGTGAATTACTACAGAGTTAATTGGGATACAAACTGGATTTGTCATTAAAGGTTCAAAAGAAATTTTCTGAATGTATATCTATGTATTATTTTGCCAAGTATCATGATAGTTTAGATACAGATTTCTAGATCATTACTAAGTACAGGGGTCAGACCTTTAAAACACAGGTTTTTTTTTTTTGTTTTTTGTTTTGGTGCTGGGGATTGAACTCAAGACCTCAAGCTTGCCAAGCAGGCACTTATGTCACTGAGCTAAACCCCTGGCCCTAAAACACAGTTTAATAGATGATCCTTGATTAGAAATTATTGTTTTTCCCCTTCTCTTATGAGATTGGTAACTTTAAAATTTTAGGATGCCCAGTGACAGAGTTGTTGTCTCCATGTTGTTGGTTCTTTTGTTTTTTTAATCTTTATTTTTTATCAGTATGTGTTTGTCTCCATGTTGCTGGTTCTTTTGTTTTTTAATCTTTATTTTTTATCAGTATGTGTGGTACACAATGATCACATTCCTTGTGGAAAGTTGGTACATAACACATCTAAATTTTTTTTACCCCCCTCTCCTCCCTCCCCTTGCATTTTCTTAAACTACCTTAAAAGTCTTAAATTCTGAGAATTGATTGGCAAATTCGTGTGAGCTGCCAGTTTCTTAAGAATTCCTCTTGAAGAGTTTTGGGGTCATATATTAATGTTAAATACAGGGTTTTAATGTGACAAGCTAAAAAAAAATGTGTGTGTGTGTATATATGTATATAAACAGTTAAGATAGTTATACTACTGATTTCTTTGAGTTTGCTGAAGTGAAAGATTTGTATTGGTATTGTTTGGACAATGAAGGCAGTTGTCTTGTGCTCTGGGTGAATGATTTGGGGATAATAGTGTGCAATGTATGTACCATTGTTACCCCTGACTGACGTGCTTTAAAAATTTATTGTTTTTTTTTTTTTCTCTTTTTTTCCTATTTATCTTTGAATAAAATGGCTTTGAAAAAAAATAAATACAGGGATTTTTAAACCCAGAGTTTTTAGTTTTGGGTTCAGTGATATATTTTGACTGTGACCCTGACCCTCTTAAAATTGCTGGGAAAGTTTTGTGTGAGTGTATATGTGATTTTTTTTTTCTTTGGAGAGTATCCATCCTCACTTGTGAGATTCTCAAGATCTCTTAACAGAGAAAAGTCAAGGACCTTTTTAGTAATGCTAATAATTAAATCAAGTGTTAGCTGAAATCAATTATCTTGACTACTGAGGAAGATCAAGGGAAAGAAATTTGGAATGAGACTATCTCAGGTGAGGAACTTTAAAGCTCATCTTACAGTTGGGAGTAGAATCACTAAAAAAGAAAATAGGAAAATCAAAGCAAAGCATAACCAATTTCAGAATTTCACCAAGTTTTCCTACTGTATTCCTTGTTTCGTCAAGCTCCAGGACTTAACACTATTATATCACTACTCATGACTGTAAGTACAATAGGATTTAAGGGAAAGGTCAAATTTCTGTGCTTTTTTTTTTTTTTTTTTTGGTACTGGAGATCGAACTCACAACCTCGTGCTTGCCAGGCAGGCGCTTTTCCCACTGAGCTAAATCCATGCCCCCTTTTTTTTGTTTAAGCAAAGAAAATTTTTTTAATTGTAACTTGAACTCAGGGCCTTGTGCTTGCCAGGCAGCAGCTTGTGCAAGTGAGCTATAGCCCCAGCCCAGATTTTTGTTTTTTGAGATACAGTCTTGCGTGTAGTTTAGGCTTCCCCCGAACTCACTATGTAACCCAGGTTGGCCTCCAATTTGCAGTGATCCTCCTGCTTTAGCCTCCTGAGTGCTGAGATTATAGGTGTGCGCCACTACACCCATCTCAGAAATCTGTTTTGAAAGAAAACAAATTGGCTCATAGGAAAAAATTTAAATTAGGAGTAGCTTATGTTTTGGAAAATTTCTGAAGTGTACATGTTTCAATCTAATAATGTATAGCATTCTTTTTTTTAAAACTTTTTTGATCATGAAATGCAAATATTATTGACCTATTTGTGAGGTTTTTGTAAAATACGACTTTTTGATGATAATGGTAATCTAATCCTAGGAGTTTGGGCCTGCTAGGCCGGCATATGTAAAATAAAGGCTGTTGGCATTATCTTATGGACTGTCTTGTAAAAGTAATATTGGTAAGTCAAAAAAAGATATAAATAAATACATCATCTTAAACATAAGCTTGTATTATGTAATTTGTAATTAGCTTGTGTTTGTGGATTACCTTTTTAAAAAGGACATAATTTTACTTATTCATGAGCTACAGTGTAATTGTTTTTTTTAAAGCACAGAATAATATAAATTTATTCTTTCATAGTTTTGGAGACTAGAAATCTGAATTCAGTTTCACTGGGCTGAAATTGAGCTGTCAGCAGAACTGCACTTCTGGAGGGAGGCTCGCTCTAAGAGAGAATCCTACAGTGTAATAGATAGATAGATAGATAGATAGATAGATAGATAGATAGATACCAGTGATCAAATCAGTAATTAGCATGTTAATTCCCTCAAAAATGTATGTTTCTTTGTAGTGAAAACTTCTTACAGTTATTTTGACTTGTACAGTAATTAACAGTATTTACCATATTATGCTATATAGCACAAGAATTTGGTCTATTTAATTGTTTTTGTACCATTAGCCAACCCTTCTCTGTTCCTTTCTTCCCAGTACCTTTTCTGGTTTCTGGTAACTGCTATTCTACCTGCTACTTCTGTGTGATTAGTGTCTTGATTGTGATTTATGAGTGAGAATCTCAGTGTCCTGTGCTTGGCTTGTTTCACTGTACATAATGTCCCCACCTTCATTGATGTTGCTGTGATCTTTATATTTACTTTATCCACAAAGAGCTAGGTACTTTGTCTTTTCTTTTGAACATTTTTGAACTTTGGTCTTTATTAGACAATTATGAAATATTTTTGGTAATAGATCATCTATATCAAAATAGTCTGTGAGAGCTGGGTTGTAGCCTGGTGGTAGAGCACTTAGCTTACGTGAGGCCTTGGGTGGTATCCAGCACTGGAAAAAACAAAAGGAACAACAACAAAAAAAATCCACAAATCAAAAAAACCAGCCAAGGTTTGCTAAGAAGGATCTCATTATATAGAATAAGCTGGCCTTGAATTTACGATTTTTCTGCCTCATCCTTCTGAGTGCTGGAATTACAGGCATGCACCACCATGCCTGGCACAACTAACATTTTGACTCAAAACTTGCTTTTGGTCCTAACTGTAAGGAAAAAATAACCTTGATATATCCAAGTTGTGTGACTGAATGTTAAATGTTTTGCCTTCTTTAATTTTTGGCTCTGAAGTTTTCTAAATAAAAATTACTTTTAAAATTAAATCTATGGGGCTGGGGATTTAGCTCAGTGGCATAAGCGCTTATGGTCATGAGTTCGATCCCCGGGACCAATAAAAAAAAATTAATTCTAAGTTTGTGTTAAATGTTAGTAAATATAGTTTCTCCTTAATGAAAAAAGATATGATGTGTGTTCATGGGAAAAGAAATCTTAATCATAATTGTATATTTTAATATATGAGTTATAAAAAATATGGTGAATGTTTAAAATTTTAAATTATTGTAAAAGATACATTGCCATTAATCCTCCTCATACTACTTCCTTTTGCTCCAGGCATATTCATCATATCATATTCTTGTCATTTCCTGGCACAGTTTTCAAAGTCTTCTTTTGTAAGTGTTGTTAGTTGGGCTCTTGTGGCTGTCTCAGTGTCCTGAATCAATTCAAATGAAAGTTTACCTTTTCACTTTGGGGAAGAGCCAGATGCCCCATGGTGCCAGATCTGGTGAATAGGGTGGGTGAGGGCACACCGTAATCTGTGTGTATATGTGTGCATGCACATATGCATGCCTGCTTGTGCTTTAACCTGTTTGATGGTAATGTAATATACTGTCTTCATTTTATTTTGATATCTCTTTTTGTATGGTGATTTAGAAGATCTTCAAGCCAACATGAATATTTGGCCATTTGTGTATACACCTGCACAATACCTCACATCTTTCAGTAACAAAAACACTAAAGAGTAAAGACCTGATTCAACTAACTAGGTACAGTGAGAATCTGCTCCAAACATTTTTCTTTGAGGTAAGAGCACCACTTCTGTTCAGTTAAGAAAACAGTCCTTACAATTCAAGATGCGTTTTTTTCTTTTCTTTTCTTTTTTTTGTTATCAGGTTTCAAACTCATAACCTTGAGTTTACCAAGCAGGAGACTGTTTATTTTTAAGCACGGTCTAGACCACATTAACTGCTAGTCAGTTGCTGAATGGCAGAACTGCACCCCCAGCCTATGCCGTAAATTCATAGGGAATAGGTTCCTGCAACTCAGGCTCCTTGCCACTGGTTCTCACAAAGTGTGATTCTCTGGGCAGAACAGGCTGGCTCTTTCGTTGAACCCAGGTACCTTTCTCTTTGGCTTCCTTTTTCCCATCATTTTCCTTGATGCATTTTAGGAAGCTATCTCCAAGTGCTTAATATGCCTGGTTTGTACATTGTTTTCTCTTACCCAATATCTTGTTCTTTCTCCTTTATGACAAAGCCAATAGCATGCTGGGTAACATTGTAGACTGTTCCAGTTTTGCCATAGTAACATTTGTGTGGCATTTCTTTTTGAATAGTAGCCAGTCCCTTAATGTCTACATTATCATCCTTTTTATGGATTTGCATATATATGGCCAAAGGAATAACTCCATGTTTTCTAAAAGGCTCAGAGAACATATACTTGATTCCTCTCATCTTTCTCTTTTGTGTTCATTAGGTGAATTACTAGAAGGTGGCAATTTAACTAAAAAGCTACACTAATGTTTTTATGAATCTGCTTTTCTGTTTCATGGTACTTGCTAGTGGTTTTCACCATATTTTCATTCATACTTCATAAAGACCCAAAAGAAGGTTCACAGAACTGCTTCAGAAAGTGACAAGCAGTGGATGAGTATTCAAAGCAAAGAGTAATCTTGAGGGATATTAATATGTCTGTCTGTTTTGTTACTGTTTTTTAGAGAGAGGGTCTCACCGTGTAGTTTAGGCTGCCCTTGAACTCATCATGTAGCCTAGGCTGCCTCAGCCACGTATGCTGGGACTATACAGATGTGCACCACCACACCTGAGCATACATGTGTCTTTTAAAAAATTGCTTATTTATTTATTTTTGGTCTTTTTGAGCTTGAGCTCACTTTGTAACCTAAGTTGGTCTCAAACTCAGAACAATCCTTCTGCCTCAGCCTCCTGAGTGCTGGGATTACAGGTGTGAGCCACCACACCCAGCAAGTAATGACTTTTTTTTTTTTTTTAAATCGGTACTAGGGATCAAACTCAGGACCACACGCTTGCAAGGCAGGTGCTTATGCCTCTTGAGCTAAATCCCCAGCCCCAAGTAATGACTTTCTCAAAGTTAACCTTTTGAGGATTTTATACAACAAAGGCTATTTTATTTTTTTGAGACAAGGTCTCTATGTAGATCAGGCTGGCCGTAAATTTACTATATCAGAGTCACTGCAATCCTGAGCGCTGGGATTACAGGTGTGGGCCACCATGCCTTGCAGAGTTCTTTGTAGAGCTAGTAATGTAACCCATTTTTCCTACCTACTTGTTTAATTTTGTCTAATCCCTCTGAAAGTTGGTTTGCTTTTGTTTTATTTTTTGTAAGAAATGGTAAACATACCTAGAGTAAAAATAGTTCCTTATGGGGCTGGGGATTTAGCTCAGAGGCATAAGCGCCTGCTTTGCAAGTGTGTAGTCATGAGTTCGATCTTCGGTACCAAAAAAAAAAAAAAAATTCCTTAGTTACTGCAATTAGTATCTGAAGTAAAAAGTCATTTTTTATTTAAGTACAGTCATGCATTGCACGATAATAGGGATGCATTCTGAGGAATGTGGAGGTGATTCTGTTGTATTGGGAGCATCATGCAGGTGCTAATGTTGACCTTGATGGTGTAGTTTATTTCACACCTAAGCTGCAAGCTGCTTGAATCGCTCCTAAATTACAAGCTTGTACAACATGTTACTATACAGAATACTGTAGGTAATTGTAGCACAGTAGTAAATATTTGTATATCTAAACACATCCAAACAAAAACTAGAATAAAAATAACATGTAAAATTTAACAAGTGTTGTGTCTATCTAAAACACCATGAATGGATCTTGTAGGACTGGATGGAACTTGAGTCAGTGAATGGTAGGTGAGTGTGAGAGTCTACAACATTACTGTACACTACCATAGACTATTTTTAAACTGTTCACATAGGTGACCCAAAATTTATAAAAAATAATTATCCAAGATAAATTAACCCCACTTTTTGTAACTTCATTATTTTAAATTTACTTTTTTTTGTCTTTTTGAGACAGAGTCTCTCTATGCAGTTCAGGCTGGCCTTGAGTTCACTCTGTAGCCCAGGCTGGTCTTGAACTCACAGAAGTCTTCCTGCTTCAGCCTCCTGAATGCTGGGATTACAGGCATGAGCCACCATGCCTGGCTAAACTTTAATTTTTTTTAATGGGTATTGAACTCAGCTTTGCACTGAGCTATACTTCCAGCCCTTTTTATTTTGAGACAGTCTTGCTAAGTTGCACAGGCTGGCCTTCAATTTATTTATTCATTTATTGTCTTTTTTTTTTTTTTTTTTTTTTGCTTTTCTGAGCATTTATTACAAGACCCCAGCAGTGCTTTATTTTTTCTTCTTAATGTCCCTCTCTGCAGCTTCTTGGCTCTCTTTGCCCGGATACCAAAGAGACGGGCATTGACACGGGCCATGCGCAGACTAGCGAATGCCTTGAAGTTCTTTTCCTCCTCTGTGATGACTCTGGCCTTCTTGTAAACGTTCCTGATGGGCATCACAGTCCTGTCAGCTGGGTTGCCAATTTGAGTTCTTTAACAGAGCTGTCTCCCTTCTTGGGGGCCGATGGCTTCCTGGGGAAGAGGATGAGTTTGGAATGGTACTCTTTCAACTGCTGCACATTGGCCTGCAGGGATTCGGTCAGTTTGTTCCTCCTCAGGTCCACCGAGATGCCAATGGTCCCGGCCACTTTCTTGTGAATTCCAGCCACCTGTAGCTCCTCCAGACTGAAGCCCCTGCCAGCTCAACCTTGGTGTGAGACCACACCGTGGGACAGCGCAAAATGGGCAGGATGGGTCCGGACGCTGGGCGAGGGGCCATGTGGCATGCTTTTGCCTGGTGGGCCTTGCGCCTGTGGATCTTCTGAGCAGGCTGATTGAACCATGTAGCCACGTGCCACTGCCAGTTGTGGAAGTGGGGCTTTAGAATCATGCCATTTTGGCTAGGCCACATGGCTGTCACTTAGGCCGCGGACCTGCTGAACGGAAAAAGCTATTTTTTGTCTTTTTGAGACAGGGTCTCACTACGCAGTTCAGGCTGGCCTTGAGGTCATTTGTAGCCCAGGCTGGTCTCGAACTTACAATGATCCTCCTGCCTCAGCCTCCTGAGTGCTGGGATTACAGGCATGAGCCACCACGCCCGGCAGACCTTAAATTTATGATCCTCCTCAGCTTCCTGCATAGGTGGGGTTATAGGCACTGTGCTTGACTGGTTTTTGTTTATATTCTTATTCCATAAGCTTTTTTTCTTTTAAAACTTAATTTTTTCTTTTTTACTTTTAAACTGTCTTCAACTCCCTACTGGGGATTGAACCAAGGCAAGCTGACTTAGCACTTTTAAGTTTTTATTTACTTATTTTTTTGAGATGGTCTCATTAAGTTTTCCAACTTGGGCCTTTGTTCTGCCTCAGCTTCTCAGAATGCTGGATTATAGTGATGCACCACCATTTTTTTTTTTTAAATTAGAAACTAAGACACATGTTAATCTAGGGCTTACTCAGGATGAGGATCCATGAATACTACTGCTCTCTACCTCTAGATCTTCCCTTACTGGGCCATTTCCAGGGACAGTAACACGGAGCTCTCAGCTCTATGATGACAGTGCTGCCTTCTGGAACTCCTCCTGAAGGCCCCTGCTTATAAGCAGGTAATACTGCTGAGTATTCCTATTAATGAAAACCATTTGGTTTTTGGGGTTCATGTTTTTAAACTTTAGGAATTTGAGGTCTGCAAAAACTTTAAACCTTTAACTTGACTAACTTTTCTGCAGTTTTTCTCTTGCCTTATCAGTGTATTCCTGTTCCATTTTCTTTATCATTTATGCTTTACCGTGAAGGTGCTTAATTCAGTGTGTTCTAGACAGAGAAGGAGGTAGAGAACTTGGGAATAAAAAGTACAAATGTCTTGTTTCTTAAAAATTTTTTTTTTCTTTTTGGTGGTACTGGGGATCTAACTTATGACCTCACACTTGGCAGGCAGGTGCTTAGGCCACTGAGCTAAATTCCCAGTCCTCTTAAAATTTTATTTTCAGTTTTTGTATCTGAAAAGTGTGAGCTATAACACATTTTCACTTTGGATGTGACCATGGGAGATCATCTTCACTCTGAAGAAATCCATTTTATAGCCAATAATGGTATATGTTTAATGTCTTTTAGAAGGGTAGTCTTAATTTGGGACTTACTTAGATTTTATAGTTCCATAGTGAATCTTTTAGGGTAGCACTATTTTGAACATTTTAGATTAAGAATGATTTTCTTCAACAGTAACTGGTCCCCCATCGCACTTTGGTGGTGGTTTATTTTATTTTTTGTCTTTTTTGAGACAGGGTCTCACTATGCAGTTTAGGCTGGTCTTGAGCTCACTTTGTAGCCCAGGCTGGTCTCGAACTTGCAACAATCCTCCTGCCTCAGCCTCCCGAGTGCTGGGATTACAGGCGTGAGCCACCACGCCTGGCTCTTGGTGGTGGTTTATTTATTTGGTCTTTTTGAGACAGGGTTTCACTATACAGTTGGGGCTGGCCTTGAATTTTTGTAGCCCAGACTGGCCTCAGACTCAGCAGTCCTCCTGCCTCAGCCTCCCCAGTGCTGCAGTTACAGTTGTGCACCACCATGCCCAGCTGATGGTGGTTTTTTTCAAATAGGTTCTTGCTATGTAGTTCAGGCTCACTTTGAGGCTGGCCTCAAACTCAAAGCAATCCTCTTGCCTGGTCTCCTGCATGTTAAGATTACAGGTGTGTACTTCCATGCCCAGCTGCTTTCCCTTTCAGATAAAAGATTGTGCAGCTGTTCAGTGTAAATAAGTATACTCAGATTTGACCTGTCAGTGGGTTTCAGAATTCTGCTGCCTAATTGTGGGATACCTCTCTGATACACTGCGTTGAAAAATGAACTTCCCTTTTCAAATCTGGCCCTGTTCCACTCTTGCTTGCCTCTGTGAATGGTGCCATTTCATCTAGCTTCACATACCTAGAGACCCTTTGTCTTTCATAGTCTTTCATGCCTGATCATTGCAAGTTCGAGACCAGCCTGAGCTACAAAATGAGCTCAAGTCCAGTCTGAACTGCATAACGAGACCCTGTCTCAAAAAGACAAAAAACTTAAAAAAAAAAAAAAGGCTTTATCATTGACTTTTTTCCCTTTTTTCTTTCTTTATTTTATTTTATTTTTATTGGTACCAGGGATCGAACTTAATGACTGCATGATTGCAAAGTAGGCGCTTATGCCACTGAGCTAAATCCCCAGCCCCCACTGACCTTTTTTTTTTTTTTTTTTGTCTTTTTGAGACAGAGTCTCGCTATGCAGTTCAGACTGGCCTTGAGCTCATTTTGTAGCCCAGGCTGCTCTTGGACTCACAACAATCCTCCTGCCTCAGCCTCCCGAGTGCTGGGATTATAGGTGTGAGCCACCACACCCGACCACCCCCCATTGATTTTTGAAGAAAGAAAATTTATGTGAAATCCTAATACGTGGTGGTTACATGCTGCCTTACTCATATCAAACTACCCTGACACTTTTTATACTATGTCAGCATGTGTGGAAGGTGATTGGATCATGGGGACATTCTATTAATTGGTGGCCTAAAACCCAGCATGAGTTGCAGGAGTAGTGTAATAAATTGGATAGTAAATTCTTCAGTAGCTCTGATTTTCCTGTGACATAGACATCAGCCAACTATAATGTAGCCCAAGTTTAGGATTATCTGTAGTTGCATAAGATTAGCACAGCAATCTTAGAATTGCTTAAAATTCCCAAATCCTTTTCGTGGATGATTAGAATTAGAGTCTGCCCCAAAAATTTATGCATCAGGAAAAGAAAAACTTGTACAAATATTTTAATACTAAATTTATTGAGACACGAGATTAATGCAAGTTAGTTTTGGCCTCCACAGTTATAAGAGGTGCTCAAAGTTGTAGTCATTAACTTCCAGACATTTATTAATACAGCAAACTGCTGGGGTGTATATACAATATTTTGGCAGACTGTCTATATTGTGTTGTTAGGTATTTAGATAGAAGTGCACTTTGACACAGGTTACAAGTGTTACATTATTGAGTCATAGTACCTGATGGATATTATAAGTTAAATACATGTTGAATTTATTGTTGCTGTGTAGTTTAAGGAAATTTACCTATTGTAGTACTTCAGAGAATATATCTTAAAGCAAATGCTGTGATAATATAAAAGGAAAAGAACTACCAGTAAAACAACTATATCAGCTATGTTGGGCAGGTGGCTAACTTTGTTAAATTCTCCAGTGTTCAGATACACCTTCAGACAATCAGGGGCTGATCACTTTCAGGCTTATGGACAGCTTGCTCTTGACATTTCTATCAGATGTGAGATGACTGTGAGATACAAATGTGTATCCAATGATTTATATAACCACTTGTATTTTTTGTAATGAGACAATAGTAGAGAAATGAGTGGTATGGAAATAGTATCTTAAAAATATTTAATTTTGAGTATTGTATATACATAATTAAAAAGTCAAACAGTATAAAAAGCAACACAGTACAACTTGAAATTTCCCTCCCTCAGTTTATCTTTGTGGAAACTACTACCCCTACAAATGATATGGTAACATTTATGCATAAAGTACTTTTTTTCTTTTTTAATGAGGTTTTTTTTTTTTATCATAATCCTTATGATCACTGTAAGATTTCAAGTTTTTGCCCTGCAGTTGAGACAGGGAATCACATTCTGTAGGTTTCCATTACTAATTTGATTGTGTGGGATGTATTCTCAAGAGAATTGTACATAGTTTTGTCATTTGTGAAAGAATACTCCTTAAAGGATTGACTCAGTTTTTACCAGCGAAACAAAAACAATTTTAATCCAGGTCACTTATTTAGAAAATGAGTAAAGAACAAAATCTCATCACTTCAGATTGGTTTAACATTATCATAGGCCCTTTTCTTGCTTGCTAAGTGAATTATTTGTTTTGATTGTCTTGATAGTAAGATAAAATAATTGGTCCTATTTATTTATTTATTTATTGATCTGTGTTCATGTTTCTTTTTTAAATCAATTTTATTTCAAAGAGAAAAAAAAATTCAAACTGCCAATTGGGGGCAACAATGGTACATACATCATGCATTGTCATCCCCAGATCATTCATCCAGAGCATAAGACATCTGAATTCAATTGTCTGAACAATACCAGCACAAATTTTTCTCTTTAATGACCTCAGAGAAATCTGTAGTGTAACTATCTTAACTATCTTTTATACATGCACACATATACATCTGTTGTTTCTTTCAGCTTCTCACACTAGTGAGACAATATAATGTTTACCATGTGTGTGTTTGATTTATTTCACTTATGAGTATGGTCTCAAGTTGCATCCATTTACCTATAAAAATCTCCAGTTTATCTTTCTTTATGGCTGAGTTGTACTCCATTGTAGAAAAATACCACATCTTTTTTATCTATTCCTCAGTTGATAGGCATTTTTGAGTTGTTTTCAAGATCTAGCTATTACAAATTGTACTGCTATAAACGTGGGTGTACGTATATCGCTGTGGTATGATGTTTTTAATTC
Organism: Hydrochoerus hydrochaeris; assembly: GCA_004027455.1. Lineage (NCBI taxonomy): Eukaryota > Metazoa > Chordata > Mammalia > Rodentia > Hydrochaeridae > Hydrochoerus > Hydrochoerus hydrochaeris. Next base: position 11,612 of record PVLA01015031.1, on the reverse strand, counting down.
TTTGGGAAGATAACCAGAAGGGCAATGGGTTGAATGGAAAGTCTAGGCCTAGTTTTTTGAGGAATCTCCACACTGATTTCCACAGTTGGTCCAATTTAGAAAGACATGGAGTATCCAGAAATAGAAAGACTATGGCACTCATCACATTCTACCTTGAGTTGTTACTTGAGGTTTTCATACTGTAAGCCAGTGACTCTTCTCAGAAATCTTGTACTGTTTAAAAAAAGAATACTTATAAGTTTTGTGTATGTGATTTACTTTCTTTTTTTCCTCTTTGTATTGAGGATTAAACCCAAAGATTTTGTACTGAGTTATGTTTCCATCTTTTTCTTTGTATTTTTTTACTTTGTGACATGGTTTTGCTAAGTTGCCCAGTTTTGTGGCTTAGATCTAAACCAAAATTCTTGTGTTTGATTGGATCAAACACAAAGTATAGAGACACTATACTTAGAGCAGCTTTTGTCTTTTCTTTCTGCTTCCTGACTACTGTGGCTGAGCACTTTTTCCTGTATGCCCCTCTGCCATTTTTGTTTCTGCCTGGAGCCAATCTACCATGGACTGAAATGGTGAGCCAAAATAAACCTCTTCTTTAAGTTGTGAGTGCTTAAGACAGATATCAGTACCAAGAATAAGATCATTGGTATGACTGTACTTGGTCCTGTGGTCCAGATGCTTTTGAAATTGGTGTGCAGGAGGAGCTTAGAGAACGCTATAACCAGAATAAGTAAAATTGATGAGAAATTCTGGTTAGAGATAAAAGGCCAGAATACCGATTGAGATGTGTGCAGTAAAGACTAGGCTCAGAAAGTTTCTGTTGGAAACAAGTACTCTATTGGTAGTTGGGCTAGCAGTCGTGTACTATACCCTGGTAGAAAATATGTCTTCATTTTGCCCGTGACTGAGATTTTGCAGAAGACTGAGATTAAGGGTAGTGAACTAATTAATCTGGTGGAGGAAATTTCAAGGTAGTCCAGTGCTCAGGCTGTGGCATGGGTACTGCTAGATGGTTTTAGCCAGATTTGTAGTAAAAATCTCGAGCAAATAGCAAAGCTAAATGATTTGAAAAGTTTCCAGTTTTGCCATAAGGTAAGGGCCTACAAAGTAGAAAAAAGAGAAGGATGGCTACTAAAAAAAAAGATTAGCATTTTTTAGAAAAGGCAATTTTTTGGTATAAGGACAATAAAGATGATTGAAAGGCATCTCAGGAATCAGCAAGTCCCTACTTATCACAGGCTCAAGGGTGCAAAAGTATAAACCTTTTATGTGAGTAGAGAGCCTTAGGGCCCTTTGCTCATTTAGGATCACAGGGGGAAATGTTCCCCAAATTCAGCCATCCAGGCACTCAGAGAGTTCAGCCACAGTTCTCTCTGATGGAGTCATCCATATGGAACTGGTTTTAAAGGCATGAAAAATGCAAGGGTTATGAGGTTATGGAGGTTTCCACTCAGGATTCAGAAGAAAGCTTGAGAGGCCAGCGTGTGAAGATATGAGAGTGAAGCCAGAAGTGCAGTAGAGACTAGGAAGTTGAAGGTGCCAAGAATGTCTGCTGAGGAAAGCTACAGGCAATGAGCAGAGCCACCCCAAGAGAGAGGCCTTAAGGGCTGCAGATAGTAGTACTATAGGGGCGTGGCTGCCCAAACTCTTTGGAGCTCACAACTTGCTCCAGGTGCTGGACACAGAGCTGCAGGTTTAATGTTTGCCTTGCTTGTTTTCAGTCTAGTTTTAGTTTCATTCTTTATCTCCCTATTTCTCTCTTTGGGAATGTTTACTGTGCCATTGTGTTTTGGAAGTATTTAACTTTCCTTTTGTTTTCTGTAGGGGCTCACAGCCAGGAGTTTGCCTTGAGTCTCAGAGGAGACTTTGGACTTGGACTTTCTAGTAGTGCTGGAACTGTTACATCTTGGCAACTCTTAGAAATAGGCTAAATGCATTTTGCATAATGAGATGGACAGGAAGTCTTTTGGAGGTCATGGGTAGAATAAGTTTAGATCTAAAATGTCTCGCAAAATTTGTGTGGAAGGTGATTGGATCATGAGGACATTCTATTCATTGGTGGATTCATCCACTGATGAATGTTCAGAGCTAAATGTTCTATTAGGAGGTGGGGACCGGTGGGAAGAGGTGGCTCACTGGGTGTGTCACTGGGAAGGGTACATCTCTCAGCTTCTGCCTTCTCTTTCTGCTGCCTAGCTTTATGGGTGAGCATATTTTTTTCTTTGTTTTTAAATCCACTTCTGCCATCTTATTTCTGTCTCTGAGCCAGCCAACCAGAGTCAGAAATAGTAAGCCAGAATAAACTCTCCTTTAAATTGTGGGTATTGGGTATTTTGTCCTAGAGACAGGAAAGTGACTCAGATACCCAGGGTCAAACATGCAGTCTTCCTGCATCAGCCTCAGAGTGCTGGGATTACAGATGTGTGCCACCACACCAGCAAGGTTACAGGGTTACAGATTTTGATATTTACCATATTATTATTATTATTATTTTTGTCTTTTTGAGACAGGGTCTTGCTATGCAGTTGAGGCTGGCCTTGAGCTTACTTTGTAGTCCAGGCTGGTCTTGAACTCACAAATATCCTCCTGCCTCAGCCTCTCGAGTGCTGGGATTACAGATATGTGCTGCTATGTTTGGCTAACATATTAATTATTAAAACTGAGAAATTTGAAACTATTTGTTTATTTTAAATAGCAACAATTAAAGATAAAACAATTTCTATAAAAAATAACTTTAAAAAAAGCCCAATTACAGGAAAATACTGGTACTATCTTACAGTTGGATTTTTTCATTTGATGGTACTGTAGATTGATCACAGGGCCTCATACATATGAGACAAGCTTCCTACCCTGAGCCCTTTATTATTTTATTTTGAGACAAGGTCTCTTTAAATTATCCCGGCTAGCCTTGAACTAAGGCTTATCCTACCTCAGTCTCCCCAGCAGCTGGGATTACAAGACTGTTCCACAGTGCTCAGCCATTTTACAGTTTTTACAAATCTCTAATGACAGGCTATAGAGGAAATAGCTGGATTCTTCTCTCTGCTTTTGTATGGAGTTTGCTGCAGAATGTTGATTTGGTTAAAATAGAAGAGGAAGATCTGGTCTCATCTAAGTATGTAGCTGGAAGAGAAGAGTATTTTAAGAGCTTTTAGATAATTGTGCCTATTATTTCTTGATATTAAACCAATATTTTGCAGCAGTAGTTTTTTAAAGATGATTTGTAATATAGAATTTGGACCCTCAACAGTATTCAATTAAAATTTATTGCTTTGTCATATATATATATATATGTGTGTGTGTGTGTAATATATATGTATATATTTTTTTAAGTTAGGGTCTCACTGTGTAGTTCATACTGGCCTTGAACTCACCATGTAGCACAGGCTGGTATTGAACTCAGCCAATCTTCCTGCCTCAGCCTCCCAGCTTTGGCATTGCAGGCATTCACCATCATACCCAGTGTTTTGTCATGTACTTTTTTTTCTAAAAAATATAGACTTTATTTAGTTTTATACAACTATGAACAATGACATGAAATTACAAAGGATAATATATTATGAAATGGACAAAGAAAAATGCTGTAAGTAAATGAGATCTAATAATATTTTAGAGGAGTTACAAAAGAAAATTCTGGATAAAGTGAATATTATTTCCATCTACAGATAAAAAGGAAAAGTTGACTGTAGTAACGTTTGAAGTATCAATTAGTCACTATTTTATTTTAATGTTGCTCATTATATGGATTCATATGGTTAATGCTGAAGAAAACGTAAGAGGAGAAAGAGACAGTCTCCTCTCTTCAAGTGTTTGCAGTAACAGTCACTTTTGAGTATAGATAAAACAGGAAAAAGTAATCCTAAAATGTCTTTATTTTCAGTATGTCCATCAAATAAAATTGTAAAAACCCAGAGAATTAATAATATATGAACCTTTAAGAAAATCTGGGCTGGGGATTTAGCTCAGTGGCATAAGTGCTTGCCTTGCAAGCTCGTGGTTGTGAGTTTGATCTCCGGTACCGATTAAAAAAAAAAAAAATCTGAACTTGTACAGTCCAAAACAGTAGGCACACATGAGAAAAGAGCAAAATACTTGCTACACTTAAAAGAACTTAACTATACAAAAATTAAATATATTATTTGAAATAATTTCACCTATTTTTAGTTTTTAAGTATAAAAAGGTTTTAGTTATTTTGTTTCCATTAATTTCTGATGGACACACTACTCTAGTGCATTAAGAAAACTGTTAAAGAGCAACATTACTTATCTTCAGCTATTAAGACAATAAAAAATTTACATTCACTTCAGTGAGTTCTCCAAATACTGTTATGACATCTATTAAAAGGCTTCCAGTATAGAAGGACTTGATCATAGTTTTTGCGGAATCGTCCAGCATGATCTTTGTTGTCTGCATACAAAAACATTTTTAAAGCATAATTCTAATGAGCAGAACCAACTATTTCTTGTGTAATAGCTTCATTATCACCTAGTGTTTCTTAAGAGCTTCTAATTGATCCATTAGCTTTGATAAGAATTTACAACATCCTGGAGTTTTACTGTCAATCTTCATCCCAGTTTGCATAGCATATAACCGACAGTAATAGGTCACCACGGAGTCCTGCTTGTCATGCTCTTGAGCTGTCCTCAGGTGATGTTGTATTCTTTTAAACTGTGGGGCAGCGGGGGCAGCTGAGCCAGCACAGCTATCTCCACCAAAGGAATTGTCATGTACTTTGAATGAAATTTATTAACCCATGAATGATTTTGTAACAGCATAGATTCGTTGGAAAATAATTTCCTGAGTTATGCAAAGCTCCTAAATATTAGCACAAAAATATTAATATCAGTAGTGATCTTATCAGAGAAGGCCTTAAGTAATAAAAAGCTGTCAAGCTTACTATGACAGAGCTCTTCCAAAATTCTACTTCATTGAAGTTTTCTCTTTGCTCTTCCTGTGGGCTTCAATTCTTGCTTTAGATCCTTCCTGGGTCAAGGGGACCCACTTTCCTCCTCTTCCTCGCATTGCTGACCACCAAATCTCCAAGAGGCGCTTTTAGTGCTGCTTGCCCCTCTGCCATCTTTGAGGAAGTCCAAAATTCTAATTAGCACTTTTTAAAATTTATTTTTTAATTTTTTCTAATTATCACTTAAAATGTCAAAGTTTATCATTCATTGGCAACAAATACTATTAGTGATAGACTCACTTAATTTTCTTTCTTTTCCTTTTTGAGACAGGATCTTGCTATGTAGTTCAGGTGATATTGAACTCACAGTGTATCCCAGGCTAGCCTGGAATTTGTGGTAATCCTCCTGCCTTAGCCTCCTGAGTGCTGCACCTACAGGTGTGTGCCACTACGCCCACTTAGGTTTTGAGAACATGACTGTCAAGTAGTCAGGTCTGAATAACCATATTGTTTGTCAACCTTTTTTTTTGGTACTTGGAATCGAACTCAAGACCTTGTGCTTCCAAGGCAGGCGCTTAAGCCACTGAGCTAAATCCCTGGCTGTCATCCATTCTTTCAAACAAAAATGATACTCCTTGTGAAAATAAAGTGGCTTATTTACCATGACTTTGAGCCTAGTGGCCATGCTTTTACAGTCACTGTCATACTTCCCAATGTGACAGAAATGCTTTGTGCATAATTTCCATTTGTGGAGCAGAATAGGGAAGAGATGTGAATTCACAGGTGAAGAGTTAATAAAAATTAATAATTTTTACTCTTCCAGCAAACACATTCTTGAATCAAATAGACTGCCCCCTTTTTAAAAAACAAAACACATTATGGCAAAAATATGATTACTAGTGCAATGTGATGCTGTTACCTTAACTTGTGCTTGTGAGTAGTTTTACCTCAACTTTGCTTTTACATTCTATGTAAACATAGTTAAAAAAAAGGGGGGCAAATAGTATCTAAGTTATTCAGAATGTCGTCACTGATACTTTGGAAGTCTGAGGAACCCTTTGCTCCCGGGGTTCACTTTTGAGGACTACTTCTGATAATTCTTCAGTTCCTGACCTGGAACTTTACAGAGTGATGGCACTTACAAAATATTTATTTAATGAATATGATATACTGACATTTAAATAGAATCAAAGTTGGTGAATAAAATGATGTAGGCAGTCACACACTCAGCCAGACAGTCTTGATCAGGCAGCTTCTCGATAGACATTATGAGGAAAGAATGAACATATATAATATAGGTGATATATCTTGTTAATGGAAATGCTGAAGGAAATGCTGAAAGAAAGAACTAAGTATGAAGTGATAATGCCTACAAGGCTAGCACTTTGAGCCTTACTGTGTTTCTATTAGCGAGTCTTGTGCCTTTTGTCTTTATATTTGTAGTTGTCTTATATCTGTAGTGATCTTCCTCAAGTAGGAAAGATCTAATCTGAAAGGCAAATATCAGTTTAAATTTCAGTAGGCTATGCTGTACTTGATCCAGGAAAGTCTTTTCAAAAGGGACTATAGGTGGAAGGTGAACAAATCATTTTCATTTTACATAGTGAGTTAAGAAATGCATTTTGATTTCTAACAATATGTTGGGCATTGACCACCTCCTCTTCTCTTCCTCTTCATCTGCTTCGTTTTTTTCTGCTGTTGGTTCAGGGAACGTCTGCCATGGCATACCATAAGATGATAAACCAAAACTATGTGATAACTAGGAAAATAATTCATCAATGTTCTTTAGTAAAAATAGTTATTAAAGTGAAATTCCTTTGAGACATCCTCTGTAGTAATTTGTGTGGCATTTTTTAAGAATAATAGGTAAAAATCTTGTTTCCTTATAAGCTATAAAACATCTTGGTATAGGTCATTTTATTTTTTACTTTATTTTTTAAATTTTAGATCTTAGTAGAAGTTTGTTTTTGTGTTTTTTGTTTGTTTTGTTTTGGTCTTTTGAGACAGGATCTTGCTTTGTAGTTCAGCTGGCCTTGAACTCACTCTTGTAGCCTTGGCTGGCATGGGACTCATGGTAAAATCCTCCTGCTTCAGCCTCCCTAGAGCTGGGATCACAGGTATGTGCTACCATAGGAGTGTTAAGTAATTATCCTATTCAAGGAAGCTTGTCCTCTGGAATAACCTTATATGGTTGAGAACTGCAGTTCCTTTTTTCTTTTCCTGTTTTTGCAGAATAGAACATGCTATCTATTCTCCTTTTTAGGGAGGAAGTCTCCATTAACCTAGTTACATGTTGATAATCTCAAAGTCCTTTAAGTGTTACTTGCACCTTTCTTATTTTGTTTTCAGGTAATTTGTTTGTTGCAGTCTATTTTTTGGTTAGGGCTGACATGTAGGAATGGGGAATAAAATTAACAGTGGAAATGAGAAGAAATAGCACTGTATCTAAAGCATCTGGATTAGCCAGCCCATCTCTGCTTTTTAAAAATGTTTGTTCTGCTGTAGGAAAATGGATGGATTTTAAGACCATAATACTAAATGAGCTAAGTCAAAAGGTTAAGTATCACGTGGTTTCTCTTAGAGACCCAAAATATAAAAAATTTAAAGAGCAAAAGAAAAAAAAAAAAGAGCCATGTCAAGAAATAGGAAGATAGTCTCTGTACACAGGTGGGGGGAATCTAGGGAAGGAGATAAGGGGATGGGGGAATAAAAATAATCAAGATGTGATTCTTATGTGTATCAAACCCCCAAGTGGACCATAATCACTGTGTGTTACCTATACTAATATAAAATAAAAAATAAAAACTTTTATCTCTAAAAAGGTCATTAGAACTGAGCATGGTGGTATGCACCTGTAATCCCAGCACTTGGGATGCTGAGGCAGGAGGATTGCCACAAATCTGAGGCCAACCTGAACTACACAGCAAGACTCTACCTCAGAAACAAACAGGTCATCAGGGACCTGCATTAAGGCATTTCTAACAGTCAAAATCTTATACTTTTTATTAAGAGTTTTTTCAGACATCTTGTGACTTTACCTGTTCTTGGAGCTCATTGCTTTGGCTCACAATGCAGTGGTAAAATACGATAGGACAGGTGTTCACCTGGGCTTTGGTTATTTTACCTAAGTAGCACTGTGAGAAGAAACAGCTGGTACCAGAGTTGTGTCTGGCTATTATTCTGTATTTGATAGGTCCCTAATTTAAAACTCTGAAATGTGAAATGCTCCAGAATCTGAATTTTTTTAATACAAATATGATACCACAAGTGACATCGTGTATAAATCATAGTGAAAACATGGGCATACTAAAAATATTGTATAAAATTACTTTAGGCTATAAGGTGATATGAAACATATGAAACATCATTTCATGGTAGATTCCTAGATATATCATGTATATGCAAATATTCCATATCCATATCCAAATCTAAATCCAAAACACTTCTGTTCCCAAACAGTTGGAGTAAGTGATACTAAAATTGCATTTATCATTTCCCTTAATTTTTACAATCCTTCCCTGTATGTGTATGTATCCATAGAAAAATATGTTATATGTGTTTTGAAACTTGTGTAAGAAATTAAAATTTATTGATACATGTAGTTATAGTATACTGATTTTGAATGCTGTGTAATAGTTCATACGATTGTGAAAGTATTATGTGGGGTTTTTTGGGGTAAGAGACTGTTACATAGAAAGATGCTAAAAATTTGTCATTCAGAAATCTCACAGACTGTTACATAGAAAGATGCTAAAAATTTGTCATTCAGAAATCTCACAGTTAATATTTTCATTTGTTTCTTTGCTTCCCCGTGTCCTCTTTTGTTTATATATTTTTGGTAACTTAATATAAAAAGGATCTCATTTTAACATTTTATAAAAATTGCAGAATAGCCACATGACGATGATAATCCCATTTTAGTTGTCTTATTTGAAAAAGAAAATAAATGAGTACTACATATGACATACATGTACTTAATTCACTTGTTTTTTGGATTTTCTGTTGGAGGGGGTGGGTTGTGAGACAGAGTCTTGCTATAGCTGAGGCTGGCCACAGACTCTGAGCAGTCCTCCTGGCTCAGTCTCCTGAGTGCTGGGATCACAGGCATGTGCTAGCGTGCGTGGCTCAATTTACTGCTTTCACCAAATATTGATAGTGTGTTTCTTAGCATGGAAACCCTGCAAGTGGCATCTGGGAAGGCCATATTGTTTATAGCATGTTTTAAAAATTGTATTAAATTATTTTTCTAGTAACATTTACCACACGTAGTATCTCTTTAAACATTAAGTACTATTTTGGTTTTAAGTATTTTTAATGGGAAAAAAAAAAGCCTACAATGCATGTTTCAGTGCAATATAAACCAGAATACTGTGTACCACTTACAAGTTTTCCTTTTCTTGGTGACTTGATGTCACTATCCTGACCTGTACTGGGACTTCTTGTTAGTTAACTCTATCAGCAAACCAAGCCACAGCAAGATCGTGGGCGCAGGAAGGACGCCTCGCCTCCCGGAGTCTCAGGTGGTCCCACAACAGTGTGGGCATGCCCCGCCTGGCCGCCTCTCTTCCCTGGATGGAACTGAACCACCTGCCTCATTGCCTCCCCTGCTGCCCTGCTGCACTTCCCTTTCCGTTCAGATGTGTTCAGCGTTATACAGTGATCAACTCTAAACTGTGTATGTCATATATATAAACTGTATTTTAAAAATAAATATTGTTTATATGCAAATTATGCCATATGTAAACCAAAACAGTATATAACTATAAAACTGTTTAGCGTTATGTAACTATGGGCTGTGACAATTTAGAGAGGAAGAGCTCTTTACCATGATTGAAAACCCTGTATCCCACCTTTGCCATGATTTCTTATGGAAACTTTTAAATTAATTTTTCATTTTAAAATTTATTTATTTTTTCGAGTCAGGGTCTCACTAGTAGTACAGGCTGACCTTGAACTCACTCATATAGCCCACAGTGGCCTTGAACTCTCAGCAGTTCTCCTTCCTTAGCCTCCCCAGTGGTAGGATTACAGGCGTGCACCACAGTGCCTGGTGCATTGCTTTTTTCTTTTTTTCTTTTCTTTTTTGGTACTGGAGATCGAACTCACGCTTGCAAAGCAGGCACTTATGCCGCTGAGCTAAATCCCCAGCCCTGGTTTTTTCTTTAAATTTTTTTTTAACTTAACACTTTATTACTATTTATTTATTTATTTATTTTTGACATGGGGTCTTGTTGTGTAGTTCAGACTGGCCTCAAACTCTGGCAATACACCTGTCTCAGCCTCAAATGCACTGAGATTATAGGTGTGCAGCACTATGCCCAGCAATGCTTTATTTTTTAGAACAACTTTATAGTATAGAAAATTGAGTGGAAAGTAGAGTTCCTGCATATGCCTCCATCTCCAGGCATGCACTGTGCTGCTGAGTTATATCCCCAGCCTCCCTTCTCTCCCTTCATGTAAACCCTACCGATCACTGGTCCTGTTACTGCCTCCATAGTTTTGTCTTTTCCAAATATACAGGTAGAATCATATATGTAGCCTTTTTGAATTGGTTTCTTCCACTTCGTAATATGCATTTAAGGTTTCTCTATGTCTTTTCATGACTTGGTAGTTTATTTCTTTCAGTGTGAATAGTATTCCACTGTATGGATGTACTATAGTTTACCCTTTGATATCCTAAAAGATCTTAGTTGCTTCCAAGTTTTAACAATTATGAATAAAGCTGCTCTGAATATTTGTGTGCTGGTTTTGTATGCATATACGTTTTCAGCTCATTTAGGGAGTGCAGCTGCTGGCTCATATGATGAGTGTATTTAGTTTTGTAAAACAAAACTTTCCAGCTGTCTTCCAAAGTAGCTGACATTTTTAGGTTGTTTATGCTTTTTAAAAAACACAGGTATGTAGGATGATGTCCTTACAAACATAAGGTTTGTAGTTCTGGTTGCTCCTACTTAAATAATAGCAGTGGGTTTAACTTTATTCTTGTCTGCTTTATCTTTTATTCATCTATTTTTTCTTTCTTCCATATTGCTCATATTCTACTGTATTGTACTGAGTGTGCCGTTTCTCCTTTTTTGGGCTGAAGATTGCACTTATTAGAATAATGTAAAATTTAAAGGCAAAGAGAAAACTCAAGACCCGTCTCAAGTTCTCTTGGCTATTACAGATATGGTTGAAATTGCACATTAGTGTAACACATTGTTGGGTTGTTAGTTACGCTATATATAATCAGATAAAAACAGTGGAGTAGTATGTTATTAAAACTATGTCCCTTTATTGTTTAACAATAGGGAAACTACAGAAAATGTTTTAAAGCTAAAAGCAGTAGAAGTTTTTTGTTTTGTCTTTATTGTTTACTTTTCTCTAGGGATTGTGGCAAAAACAAATTTAAGAAACAAAAGATTCAACTTCTACTGGTGGAGTTCTCAGGACCAAGCTTTTACTTACAGCTATTTTTTTTACACTGTTGTTTAATTGTTTTGTGTGTATCTGTGTATATTCCTAACTGCAGCAAAATTGTGTATCCATAGATTATACTCTCCAGTAGGGGAAGGGGTGTATCCCATCTTATTTGCTGTAAGTATCCAAAATAACTCAAGGCAGTCTTTCTGTTATAAACCTGGTATCCCCAAGGTCCAGAATTTCCTGGGTGGAATCTTTTTTTCTTTTTCCTTTTTCCTTTTCTTCTCTCTTCTCTCTTCTCCCCTCTCCCCT
>PVLA01015030.1:0-27388 GCA_004027455.1 Hydrochoerus hydrochaeris | reverse complement strand
CAGTTTGCATTTTGTTCATGAATTCTCTGCCTACCCCTATGTCTCCAAGACTTCTACCTACCTTGTCTTCCAGTAGATTTAGTGTTTCTGTTTTAATATTGAGGTCTTTGATCCATTTAGACTTTAGTTTTGTGCATGGTGATATGCATGGATCTAGTTTCAGTCTTCAGCATGTAGAGAGCCAATTTTTCCAACACCAATTAATAAACAGATTATCCTTCTTCCAGTGGACATATTTAGCCCCTTTGTCAAATATCAGGTGGCTGAGTGTCTTTGTAGTTGTGCTTGCATCTTCTAATCTGTTCCATTGATCCTCAGGTCTATTTCTTTGCCAGTACCAAGCTGATTTGATCACTGCGACTTTATAATTCCGTTTCAAGTCAGGAACTGAGATGCCTCCTGCCTTGCTTTTGTTGCCTAGAATTGCCTTTGCTATTGTAGGTTTCTTCTGTTTCTGAATGAATTTTAGCAGTGTGTTCTCTAGATCTGTGAGGTATGTTAATGGCATTTTGATTGGGATTGCATTAAATCTGTATAACAGTTTTGGGAGTATGGCCATTTTCACAATGGTGCTTCTTCCTAACAAAGAGCAAGGAACGTCCTTCCATTTTCTAATATCCTCTTCAATCTCCTTTTTCAGCATAGTATAATTTTCAGCATACAGGTCTTTTACGTTTTTAGTTAGGTTGATTCCTAAGTATTTCATTTTTATACATGTTATTATAAAGGGTGATATTTCCATAATTTCTCTCTCAGTGAGATTTTTGTTTGTGTACAGGAATGCTATTGATTTTTGAGCATTGACTTTGTATCCAGCTACACTACTGAACTTGTTTATTACCTCTAGTAGTCTTTCAATGGAGTTTTTTGGGTCTTCTATAAAGAGTATCATGTCATCTGCAAATAGTGATAATTTAACTTCTTCCTTTGCTATCTTTATTCCTTTTATTTCTCTCTCTTGTCTGATTGCCCTGGCTAGTGTTTCCAGAACTATGTTGAAAAGGAGTGGTGATAGTGGACATCCTTGTCTTGTTCCTGATTTTAAAGTGAAAGCTTTCAGTTTTTGTCCATTTAGTATAATGTTGGCTGTTGGTTTTTCATAGATGGCCTTTATAAGGTTGAGGTAGATGCCATGTATTCCGAGTTTCTGAAGGGTTTTTATCATGAACATGTGTTGGACTTTGTCAAAAGCTTTTTCTGCATCTATTGAGATGACCATGTGGTTTTTGTTTTTGGCTCTGTTGATGTGGTGTATTATATTTATTGATTTGTGTATGTTAAACTATCCCTGCATTCCTGGAATGAACCCCACTTGGTCATGATGTATAATCTTCTTGATGATTTGCTGAATTCTATTTGCCAGTATTTTGTTGAGAATCTTTGCATCAATGTTCATTAGTGAGATTGGCCTATAGTTCTCTTTTTTGGTTGGATCTTTCTCTGGTTTTGGTAATCAGAGTAATACTTGCCTCCAGGAATGATTTAGGGAGGACTGCTTTTTTTAACAATTTCATTGAAGAGTTTAAGGAGTACTGGCATCAAATCTTCTCTAAATTTCTTGTAGAATTCAGCTGTGAATCCATCAGGACCTGAACTTTTCTTTGTTGGTAAGTTTTTAATTAGATTTTCAATTTCAATAGTTGATATTGAGTTGTTCAAAATTGCTATATCTTCTTGGTTGAGCTTTGGTAGTTCATATGTTTCTAGAAATCTGTCCATTTCCTCTGTGTTTTCCACTCTATATGAGTAGAGATTTTCAAAGTATGTGTTCATGATCTTTTGAATTTCCATGGGATCTGTAGTAATTTCTCCATTTTCAGTTCTTATTGCATGAATTTGCGTTTTTTCTTTCTTCCTCTTGATAAGGTTAGCTAGGGGTTTGTCAATTTTGTTGATTCTCTCAAAAAACAGCTTTTTGATTCATTAATTCTTTGTATTTTTTTAGTTTCAATTGCATTGATTTCTGCTCTAATCTTTACAATTTCCTCTATTCTATGAGCTTTGGGTTTAGCTTGCTATTCTTTTTCTAGACACTTGAGATGGATCATTAGGTTGTTTATTTGTGCTCGTTCTGTTTTCTTGATATGACAGTTTATTGCTATATATTTCCCTCTTAAGACTGCTTTCATTGCATCCCATAGATTACAGTATGTTGTTTCTATATTAGCATTGAATTGTAGGTATTGTTTTATTTCTTCTTTAATTTCATCTGTAGCCCACTTGTTGTTCAAAAGACTATTATTGAATTTCCATGTATTTATGTAGGTTTTACAGTTTCTTTTGCTATTATCTTCCAATTTCAGTGCGCTATGGTCAGATACTATGCATGGTATGATTTCAATATCTTTGCATTTATTTAAGAATGTTTTATGGGATAATATATGGTCTACTTTGGAGAATGTCCCATGTACAGCTGAGAAGAATGTGTATTCTGATGTGGTTGGGTGGAACACTCTACAAACATCTACTAAGTCCAATTGCTCACAGGTATGATTCAGTTCTGTTATTTCTTTGCTGACTTTTTTGTCTAGTTGATCTATCTCTTTGTGACAATGGGCTGTTAAGATCTCCTGTTATAATTGTGTTCTTGTGTATTTGGTTTTTCATGTCCATTAGTATCTGTCTTATATAGTTGGGTGCTCCTGTATTTGGCGCATATATATTTATAATTGTTAGTTCTTCCTCTTGAAATTTTCCACTAACAAGTATGTAGTGACCTTCTCTATCTCTTTTAATCATTTTAGGTTTGAACTTCACATTGTCTGCAAATAGAATAGCTACCCCTGCTTTTTTCTGGGTTTCTGTTGCATGGAATACTGTTTTCCATCCTTTGACTTTTAATCTATGAGTTTCCTTTTGGTCAGATGTCTTTCTTGTATACAGCACATTGTCCTGTTTCTTGATCCATTCTGTCAATCTATTTCTTTTTGTGGGTGACTTGAGGCCATTTATATTTATGGACATCACTGATATGTACAGGCTCAACTTTGCCATGTTATGTTCCAGTTGTTTCTTTCTGCTTTTCCTCTTATTTAATTGCTTACCCTACCTGGATGTTTCTTTCTGTTGTTGTTTTGGGGATTGTGGTCATTTTTATTTCTGTCTAGTAAGTCCTTCAGTACTCTTTCTAGGGTTTGTTTGATGGACATGAATTTCTTCAGTTGTTCTTTGTCATGGAAGTATCTTGTTTCTCCATTAAATTTGAATGAAAGTTTTGCTGAGTATATCAGTCTGGGTTGAAGGTTGTTTTCTTTCAGGGCTTGAAATACCTCACTCCAAGCTCTTCTTGACTTGAGGGTTTGTGCTGAAAAGTCTGCTGTGATTCTAATGGGCTTTCCCTGATAGGTGAGTTGTGTCTTTTCTCTGGCAGCTTTTAATATTGTTTTTATGCTGTATGTCTGAGATCTTAATTATTATGTGTCTGGATGTGGATTTATGTTGATTGTGACTGTTTGGTGTTCTATATGCCTCACTTATCTGCATATCAGATTCTTTCCCCATGTTTTGGAAATTTTCTGCTATTATTTCTGTAAATACTTTACGTATGTCATTTGCCTGCACTCCTGTATCTTTGCTAATGCCCATTATTCTTATATTGTTGCTCTTGGCATCATCATGAAGCTTCTGGATTGCCATTTCATGCTGCTTTGTTATTTTTAAAAGTTCTATCCTTTCCTGATCACTAACTGTGATTCTTTCCTCAAGGTCTGAAATCCTATCCTCAGCTTCCTTTAGGTGATTTTGCATGCTTTCTATAGAATTCTTTGTTTGTTGGATGTCTCTTTGAGTTTGTACCATGAATTCTGCTTGTTTTCTATATTGTTCATTCAAAGTTTCAATCAGTTTCCCATGCTCATGTGCTTTTTTCTCTAGTTCTTCTTTAGCTGCGTTCAACACTCCTTTACTAAAGTTGTTATTTCTATCTATACATGGGAGACGACTTCTAATTTGATTTCCTCTATAGCCTGATGCAGTTGTTTTTTTATTTCACTGGCTATCTTTTCAGAGATTCCCAATGTGTTACTTTTGGGGTCCTCTATTTCAATGTCTTCTATACTTGCTTCTGGTGAACTATATGTTTGAGACTGCATTTTGCTTTTTTGTTTTGTCATTTTCACTCTGCCTGGTGTTTTCTATGTGTAGGAGGGGATCACACACACTATTTTCAGACACACCAAAGTCTTATAGTTAGTTGGAGGGGGTTTTTACTATTGGCCCTATTTATCCCCTGTACACCTCTATTTTAGGGCTATACTCACCACATTGATACAGTCAATCCAGTATAGTCCAAAGTTCACCACCTGGGAGCAAAGTTCCAAATTTTCTCACACTAACTGGATCCCACTGAGATCTTCTGATGTTCCAGGTGGGAGGGCGGGCCCATCTGTAGCAGTGCAGGGCAGTTTTCAGTCTTGGGCGGCCCTCCTCGATGTTCCCGGTGAAAAGGCAGGCCCACAGGGGAAGTTTCTACCCCTGAGGCAGACTTGAGCTGAGTTTCAGGTGGCAGGGCGTGCTAACAGTGGAGATTCTGGGCAGCCTACCCCTGATGCAGGCTTCCACTAAGTTCCCAGAGGCAGGGCGGGCCCAAGGTTATAGATAATATTAATAGGTAGTACAATGGAAATATAGCAGGATCGGAATTCCACAGATTAAAATGCCCATGGAGTTGGACTAACTGAAAAAATTTTTGGCATTCTCAAACTTCATGATATGAAATAAAGGGCAATGCTGAGTGTCTTAGTTACTTGTCTTGTTGCTGAGTCAAAATACCTAAGACCCACATGGTACAGGAGGAAAGGTTCACTTCAGTTCACAGTTTGTAGAGGTTTCAGTCCATCATAGACTGGCCCCAGGGCAGGGTGGAACGGCAGAGGGAAGTGCCAAGGAGAAACAGTCCACAGCAGGGTAAGCAGCCAGCAGCCACCAGCCAGCAGTAAGCCTACCTTTTCTTTTAGATTCTATCCAGAATACAAGCCTATTGAAATGGAACTACCCACAGCTAGGGTGAGTTTCTATTATCCACACCCAGTACTATGCTAAATCAATTTAGGTATCACACACCCTAATCCAGCCTCTCACACCCATGATCCAGCCACCTCCCACAAGCTCCATCTATGAGCATATGAGGCTTTGGGGGAACATCTGGATACAAGCCCTAATACTGAGTTGAAACACAACAGTAGATGGACTTCATTCTTCCTCCATTCTGTCTGACTCCACACATTGGAAAGATCTATAGCAATAGCAGAGACAAGATGACCCTTTTTATGAATGTACAATATATGCTATGATTTTTCATGTGTTCTTCAGTCCAAAGAGAAGAACTGAGCATGCCTCATTTCAGCACAATGTGCTCCTTAAATGTATGAAATAGAGTGAAATTCTGGCTAAGTGGCAACCAGTGAGATAGTGTGAAGATTGAAGAGTATCTACTCACTTTGACTAAATACAACAAGTTTAAGAGGATCTTTTGGTTTGTTTCAGTTTTGGTTTGGGGGTTTTTTGGTGGCCATATTGGGAATTGAGCCCATGGGCTTTGCATTAAGCCATATCCCCAGCTGCCCCACCATTTTTTTGAGACACAGTTTCAGTTGCAAAGTTATGCAGACTGGATTTGAACTCACAATCCTTCTGCTTCGGCTCCCAGAATGTTGAGATTATAAGCATATGTGCCCCACCATACCCCCCCTACTGGGCAGCTAGGTCTTTTGGTTTTGAAAACAACAAACTTTTAAAAACTTTTTTTAAGCTGAAAAGAAATTGCTTAACTTTTTTAAATTAAAAAAATTAAATGATATTTTGTTTTTAAAACAATTTTTTGTTTTTTTAAAAAATAATTTTCAAGTGAGTTCTTTGGGAAAAAATAATATATTGCAAGGAAAAGATTATAGGATCCTTGATGACTTGAGACTTACTTACCTTGAAACTATTTAATGAGAAGCAATGGGAATCCTTTAGAATATGTGACAGCCTTAACAGGGTGCAAAAGGATATAGCAAATATAAAGAGAAAACAGGAAGGTGTAAGATATTGCAATAAAATTAGGTGCAAAAGCAATACAGATGGCAGGGGCTGAATAAAATAAGGGAATATTTTTAAAATATTGTCATTAAAACAACAGAATTAAAGTCTTCAGGGGAGGAAATAAGGGCAAAATTGATATGGCAAGGAAAGAAAGTAGGAAAAAAAATTGAAAATCCTTCCTACAACATAGCTATAAAAGGACAAGCAGCTGAAAAATTATGCATGAGATTAAACATGCAAAGAAATTAAATGAAAATTTAATAAGAATTGGTCATGTTCATGCCAATATCAGAACTTTTTTGAACTTAAAAAATATAAAAACGTATCCAAAGTGATTAAAATATGTGAGCAAAATTATCAAAAGTTTAGTCTCCAAAATTTCTGAATTATAAGGATAAATAAATCATTCTACAAATTTTTGGAGGGTAGGGAATGTTACCTACTGTGTTAAGATATTTCAGAGAAACAGAACCAATAGGAGAAATACAATGATTTAGATAGGTATAGGTACATTTATTGTAGAGCTCAGTTCACAAGGTTCTTGAAGACAATAGTAAAGGACCAGGAAAGTCTGAGCCCAAAGAATCTAAACCAGGAGAGCCAATGGTACAATTCCCAGGCCAACACTGAGGGCTTAAGAATGGAGAAGGGAGCACTGGCTTCCTTGGGAAAGAAAAATTAAGAGCAATAAAGTTAGGTCCTCTTCTAATGGTGTGTACAAAAATTAACAAGACAAATTAAGAGGTTAAATGCAGATTTGAGAACACTAAAACCCATAAATCATCACAGCAGACTAATTGATCTTGATTATGAATTTCTAAATATAAACTCTGGAGAAATCCTTAAAACAATTTTTGGCCTGGAACCACCACCTTGGGCCTTCCCTGCCACTGGGAACTTAGCGGAAGCCTGCATCAGGGGTAAGCTGCCTGGAACCACCACCATGGGCCCACCCTGCCAGCAGGAACTTAGCAGAAGCCTGCATCAGGGGTAAGCTGCCAGGAACCTCCACCAAGGGCTCGCCCTGATACCGGGAACTCAGCAGAAGCCTGCATCAGGGGTAAGCTGCCCAGAACCTCCACCGTGGGCCCGCCCTGCCACCAGGAACATCGAGGAGGCCCGCACAAGACTGAAAACTGCCCTGGACTGCTACAGATGGGCCCGCCCTCCCACCTGGAACATCATAAGATCTCAGAAGGATTCAGTTAGTGTGAAAAAATTTGGAATTTTGCTCCCAGGTGGCAAACTTTGGACTACACCAGATTGACTGTATCAGTGTGGTGAATATAACCCTAAAATAGAGTGTACAGGGAATAAATAGGGCCAGTGGTAAAATCCCCCTACAACTAACCATATGACTTTGTTGCGTGTGAAAATAGTGTGTGTGATCCCCTCCTACACATAGAAAACACCAGGCAGAGTGAAAATGACAAAATGAAAAAGCAAAATGCAGTCTCAAACATATAGTTCACCAGAAGCAAGTATAGAAGACATTGAAATAGAGGACCCCAAAAGTAACACACTGGGAATCTCTGAAAAGATAGCCAGTGAAATAAGAAAACAACTGCATCAGGCTATAGAGGAAATCAAATTAGAAGTCGTCTCCCATGTATAGATAGAAATAACAACTTTTGTAAAAGAGTTGTTGAACGCAGCTAAAGAAGAACTAGAGAAAAAAGCACATGAGCATGGGAAACTGATTGAAACTTTGAATGAACAATATAGAAAGCAAGCAGAATTCATGATATAAACTCAAAGAGACATCCAACAAACAAAAAATTCTATTGAAAGCATGCAAAACCGCCTAAAGGAAGCTGAGGATAGGATTTCAGACCTTGAGGAAAGAATCACAGTTAGTGATCAGGAAAAGATAGAACTTTTAAAAATAACAAAGCAGCATGAAATGGCAATCCAGAAGCTTCATGGTGATGCCAAGAGCAACAATATAAGAATAATGGGCATTAGCGAAGATGCAGGAGTCCAGGCAAATGACATATGTAAAGTATTTACAGAAATAATAGCAGAAAATTTCCAAAACATGGGGAAAGAATCTGATATGCAGATAAGTGAGGCATATAGAACACCAAGCAGTCATTATCAACATAAATCCACATCCAGACACATAATAATTAAGATCTCAGACATACAGCATAAAAACAATATTAAAAGCTGCCAGAGAAAAGACACAACTCACCTATCAGGGAAAGCCCATTAGAATCACAGCAGACTTTTCAGCACAAACCCTCAAGTCAAGAAGAGCTTGGAGTGAGGTATTTCAAGCCCTGAAAGAAAACAACCTTCAACCCAGACTGATGTACCCAGCAAAACTTTCATTCAAATTTAATGGAGAAACAAGATACTTCCATGACAAAGAACAACGGAAGAAATTCATGTCCACCAAACCAACCCTAGAAAGAGTACTGAAGGACTTACTAGACAGAAATAAAAATGACCACAATCCCCACAACAACAACAGAAAGAAACCACCAGTTAGGATAAGTAATTAAATAAGAGGAAAAGCAGAAAGAAACAACTGGAACATAACATGGCAAAGTCGAGCCAGTACATGGAAATCCATATGGAGAATTCTCAGAAGACTAGGATTGGAAGCCCCTTTCAATCCAGCTATCCCCCTCCTGGGTATTTTCCCCGAAGAATGAAAAGTTCATATCACAGTGATATATGTGCACCCATGTTCATAGCTGCACAATTTGTAATAGCTTAATCCTGGAAATATCCAAGATGCCCATCAACTGCAGAGTGGATGAAAAACATGTGACATTTTAATGCAATGGAATATTACTCAGCTATAAAAAAGGATGACCTTGAGGCCTTCATAGGCAAGTGGAGACAACTTGAGACTGTCCTCATTAGTGAAATAAATAAGAATCATATTTATAAATATCATATTGTGTCTCTAGTGTAAAAAGTAAATAATAACTACAAGTGTAATAAAACCAAAATGTTTAATTGCTATTGTAAAAAAGAGTGCTCTAAGGGATATAATTGCATGCATGTTTGAATGTGTAAAATAGATGACCATATTGCTGAATCTTTGTTGGATCTTTGAGCAGAACTGTTTGTAGTCTGACTGTTTGAATATTTACTATGCACCCTTTAACTTTGTAACTTGAACAACTACATCCAAGATGACAATACATAACTTACAAATTACTGATTTTAGTGGGGCTTTTTCTCATTCTCCTTTTTCTTTCTTTCTTTTAGAATTCTGTATTGTTGCTACCCTTTTTTCTGTTTTTTTTCTTTTCTTTAAATAAAATTTTAAAAATGTATAATTGCTATTGTAAAAAAGAGGAAATAGGAAACGCTATAAAAGATATAGCTGCATGTACATTTAGATATGTGGGATTGATGACCATATTTCTAGGTTCGTGTTGGATTGCTGAACAGATCTGTTTGCACTCTCACTGCTTTAGTGTCCACTTTGTGTGCTTTAATTCTGTAACTTTAACTATTTCTAAAAGAACAATGTGTAATGTATCAACTAGTGATTTCTTACTGTTTATCTTCTTTTCTTGAAATTCTGTAAGATTTCTACCTTTTTCCTGGTTTTTTTTCCTCTTTAAATAAAAAAATGTATAATTTCTATTGTAAAAAAGAGAAAATAGGAAGTGCTATAAAAGATATAACTGCATGTATATTTATGTGTGCAGGATTGTTACCCATATTTCTTAGTTCTTGTTTGACTGTTGAACAGATCTGTTTGCAGTCTCACTGCTTGAGTGTCCATTTTGTGTGCTTTAATTTTGTAACTTGAACAACTATTTCTAAAAGAGCAATATGTAATTTATCAACTAGTGATTTCTTACTGTTTATGTTTTTTTTGAAATTCTGTAATATTTCTCTTTTTCTGTTTTATCCCTTTAAATAAAAAATTTTTTTAAAAATTTAACAGCTTGAATAACAGGAAGTTAAAATGTAAAAATACACTTTCAATTGTAATGAATGAATTACAATGTAAAAATACACTTTCAGTGTAAAATGTAAAAATACACTTTCAATTGTAATGAATGAATTGTAATGGTAATGAATGTGCTCTAATTCAGAGGTTTCCAAACTAATTTCAAGAGAAGTTTCAACTTTGTCCCATCTCCTGCCACCTTGACACACCCCACCCCAGTTCCTGGCCACAGGGACTGCTGTCCTGTCTTTCTCTCATTCTACATGTTCTCACCTAAGTAAGGACTTTGCCCTGGCTCCGCATTCTTTCAGGTTTTCTCCATTTCCACTTCTTTGCCCATCTTCCTTCTATATTTCTGATTAGTTTCTTACTGCTGCTCTAGCAAATTGCCATTTAGTAACTTAAAATGACACAGATTTATTTTCTTACAGTTTGGGAGGATAAGAGTCCTAAAATTAGGATGCCAGCAGGGCTGTGTTCTTTCTGGAGCCCTTCAGGAAGTCTGTTTCAGAGTCTTTCTTAGCTTCTAGGTGTCTACATTTTTCACTCATTGCCCCATCCTTCCCTTTCAAGTTTCTGTGAAAGCCTCTGCTTCCAAAGTTGCATCTCCTCATCTGACATCCCTTGTTCTTCCCTTTTATAAGAATGCTTGTGGGTACATTAGGCCTAAGTAATACAGAAAGTCTTCCCATTTTAAAATCATTAACTTATTCTCTTTTGCATACAAGGTAACACGGTATAGTAAAGATTTCAGGGATTAGGACACTCAGTTCTTTGGAAGGGACCATCATTCTGTCTACTACAAGTTCCTTCAGATCTTTGCTCAAACATTACTTCATCAAAAACTATGACAGACCTAAATAAAATTAAGAATAGCTTCTGTTCCCTGTCTACCCTATCCTTATCACTGTGCTTTATTCTTCACCATAAATTGTCATAGCAACTCATTCATGCATGCTCCATTATGTCCAGGACTGTGTTGCTTTCATAAATTTCCATTGCTAGAACAGTGGCAAACACAGGGTAGGTGCTCAATACAGATTTGCTGAATGAGTTAAAAATGACTTTTATCTTTTAATTGGGGAAGGGGTACCAAAGACTCCCTCTTGCATTGTTAGAAATGGAAGGAAGGGAGGAAGGAAGGCGGGAAGGAAGGAAGGAAGGAAGGAAGGAAGGAAGGAAGGAAGGAAGGAAGGAAGGAAGGAAGGAAAGAAAGGAGGGAAGAAGAAAAGGAAGAAGGGAGGGAGGGAGGAAGGAGCAAGGAAGGAAAAAGGAAAATGGATGGTAGGGAAAGATAAGAGAAAAAGATCTTCTCCTGCAATAGCCATTGCATTATGAAACTTCTCTATTATTGGTCCAAAAATTTTCCCTAAATTATGCATGAGATTTACTTTAAATTGGGGGCACAAATGCATGAGTCACTGTAATGGGCTATACATTTGTTGAGGAAACTTTCATTCCCTACATGTTCATGTCTCGATGAGAAGGAAGGTAAATCCAGGCAAAAATCAAAAAGGCAAAAGGAACTTAGAGCCCATGAAGCCAGTTATACAAAGATCTGTTCCACCATGACTTTTGTAGTCTGTTATTCAGCAGGAAAGAATCTTGGAAAACAAGCATCTTGTTCTTGGAATGTTAAGGAGAACCAAAATAATTCAAATTCAAACCAGTGTCTTTGAGTGAAACACAAATTATTTTTCTCCACTACATAGTTTTGGACAACAATTCCTAACACTGATTTTAAAGAACTAGAGATTACTGGAACTATGAGTGACTCTAGTAAGTACCTGAACCATGTTGGCTTGCTGAGATTTGGGACTGGTGCAGAGCTGTGGGACATGAACAGAGGGAAGGGTGGGAAGAGGTGTGGCATGTGGGATAGAAGACTGGATTCTGGCATGGGCAGTGTCTGCTCTGGGATTTTCATAGCAGAATAATGACACATGACATCTTTGCTTTTACATTTTCCTTAAAATGTTTGAGGCCACAAATTTGTTCCACTTACTTGTGCTGTATACAAGTCATCCCACAGTTTAGTGGTGTAAACTACAGTCATGTTACTCACAGTTTTGAGGGTCAAGAATTTGGGACAGGCTCTGCTCAGTAGGTCTCAAGTAGGGTCTCACACAGTTGCAGTCAGATGTCCACTGAGGCGACAGCTTTCTAAAGATTTATCCAAGACGGCAAGAATCCTGTAGGTGGGAACTCTGCCACCGACATGCACCCTTTCCCACACGGCTCTTAAAGTAGTCTGACTTCTCAAAAAGTGGGTAGCTTCTCTGGATGATCAGAATCCCAGGAGACAAATTCAAAAGCTACACACCCTTGTATGATGTATCCCTGGAAATCAAACTTCACCTACTATGATGCATTCTCATTTAAGCCCAGATTCAAGGGAAAACGAATATTGACACACCTTTCAGTAGCAGGAGACTCAAAGAATCACTGGTATATTGAAACTACCATTACTGTTCAACCCAGTCTTACATTTTGCCAGATTAAGAAACATACATGAAATTAACTATAAACTTGAGAGTCTCCTTGCTTTTCTGCCCTGTCTTCTGCATTTTTTCTTCTTTTTGGGGGATATATCTCTCTAATCTTTTCATTGATTCATGAAAGTATTGCCACTACATAGAACAAAAAGTTTTGCAAAATTAGTAACTGAATTTTTCAGGA
The DNA here is from genome assembly GCA_004027455.1 of Hydrochoerus hydrochaeris. Taxonomy (NCBI): domain Eukaryota; kingdom Metazoa; phylum Chordata; class Mammalia; order Rodentia; family Hydrochaeridae; genus Hydrochoerus; species Hydrochoerus hydrochaeris. Next base: position 14,763 of record PVLA01015030.1, on the reverse strand, counting down.
AAATGGTTAATCTTTTATTGTTTTTCTTTGCAGCATCTTGCAACTGTTGAATTTTTATTTCCTGATTCCTTGTTATTTTTTAGAAGATCTTTCCTTTCCTGTTCACTAGCTGCAATCTTGTCTTCAATGTATGAAAGTCTATCTTCATATTCATTGAGGTGGTTTTACCAGTTTTTGATGGAATTTTTTATTTCCTGGATATCTCTTTGACTCTGCTTCATGCATTCTAGTTTTTTCTTATATTGTTCATTAAAGGTTTCAATTGTTTTGCTTGCTCCTCTATTTTTTAAACATGTGTTATTTAGATGTGTTCAGCATTTCTTTCACTACATTTATTATTTCTTGTTTTACCTGGGAGATTATTTTTGATCTGAGTTCCTTTATAGCTTCATGGAGTTGTTTCTTTATTATAGTTGCTATCATTTCAGAGGTTTTAGGTATATGACTTACATTTTATTCTATGTCCATGTCTCCAAGGCTTGTTTGAGATGGGCTGGAAGTTTGTAATTACATTTTGCTCTTTTGTTTTGTCATTTTCCTGTCTTACCCCCAGGGCAGTTGAGTGCTGATTCTCAGTTATTTCTTGGATTGAGTATGGCTGACTGTACTGTAGAGAGGTTCCCCAGTTGAGTAGAGGAAGTTAGGCAGACTCTAATGGGTCCCTAGTGACCTTCAAAGGCTCCCCAAATGGGGGTAGTATGCCAGGTCGACCTTCAGCACACCCCAAGTGACTCATGGAAGCTCCCCAGCTGCCTTAGGTCACTGGACAGGGCCCACCAGGTTCTGAGCAGTGTACCAACACTAAACAGTAGATGGAGTACACTGGACAGGCCTTCAGCTCACACTGCATGGCACATCAAAGCTCCTCAGCTTCTTGGGGTCTCTGGATGGGGCCCTACCAGGTTCTGATCAAGGTCCCATGGCTGCACAGCTAGGTAGAGGTCACTGTGGAGATCTTCAGCTCACACTACTCAGCACACGGCAGCTCCCCTGCTCAAGCAAATAGTTAATAAGTTTCTAACATTTATCTTATGTTGGATTTTACTATATGCATTATGCATTTACTGAATATGTGTTACTTGTTGGGCACTGTGCTAACTAATTAGACTTAGTTATTGGTATAGGAAAAAGGAAAAAGAAAAGAACTTATTGAGTTTATCACATTTCAAATTCAATCCATTGTTCTTTTTGGCATATAACCTTTTTAATTTCAAGGTGTATTTAACCATACAATTCAAATGTCTAGAATAATTATTTTTCTGATACCTTGCCATCTTTTTGCTTTGTCTCTAAGGCACATTTTTCACAATGGAAAATTATCTTAGAATAGTTTAACAGCCTCTTAGTGGAAAATTTGTTTTATTTACATTTACAGTATAGGTTCATATTTACTATAATTTAAATCTTTAAAATAAGTTTTTAAATATTTAAACATAAATTTTAGCTAAAAACATCATTAATCTGTGTGATGGTTTATCTTGAGTATCAAATCTGATTGGATTGAGAAATGCCTCTGAAATTGGTAAAGCACACATCTGGATGCATTTGGGTGGGTCTGTCTGTGGGGCTGTTTTCAGAAATGTTTGGCATTTGGATCAGTGAACTGATGGAGGAAGACCCTTGCTGAATGTGGGCAGCAACATCTGAGAGACCACAGTGTTAGATGGAACAAAAAGCAAAAGGAGGCTGCCCACTAGTGCATTTAAGCTCAACTTGAGTAGGTGCACACTTTGCTGCTGCCTTTACCTGTGGTTGTCAGACTTCAGTTTCTTCAGTGTTTGAGGGCAGACACATCAAAGGATTCTCCAAAGGAGCTTCCAGGCCTTCAGCTTCAGACTGGTCTTCCTTGTTCTTGAGACGTCCAGCTCTTGGACTCATTCTTCCTGGCTCTGGCTGTCTAGCTTGCAGAGAGTCATTGTGGGAAAATCATGTAAGACAATCTCGTAAATCTGTGTGTGTGTGTGTGTGTGTGTGTGTGTGTGTGTGTGTGTGTGTGTGACTATCTGTCGGTCTCTCTCTCTCATTGGTTCCTCTAGAAAACTCTCACTAACAGCCTTCTGAAAGCCCTAAAAGACTTTAGGATTTCAGTATGATTTGAAAAAATGAATACATGACCCAATGTCTAAGAAAAGCACCACAGAGTGCACCTTATGGCAGAAATCCTGACATAAGGAAAGCACATGACAGCACTTGCTTTCTTGCATACATTTCCATAGTATTCATGTTCTATCCCTGAGATTGCTGTTGGGTTCCCAAGAGCCTGCGAACCTAATCAGAACAACAGGCTTAAGTGCTTATACTGATAAAGACAGAGCTAAGGGTTCAAGTGGAGATGCTGGGGGATCTTTTTTCCAGTCGTTCTTGAAGTACTGAAATATACTTGGGAGTTCGTTTCTTTCTAGGCATCTGTTTGGTCTGCTAAAGAAGATGGGAAAATGAAACAAGATTTAAAAATGAACCACATTAGAGGTGTTTTTACATAATAGGTACTCAATAAACATCTGGATGAATGAATACTTAAATAAGTAAAGGAATAAATAATGTCCCACTTAGCAAGAGAAAGCTTTTTTTTTCCATTTGTTATGTATGTCAAACTCTCTAGCAAAAATTTTAAAAAGTATTATATGTGTGTGTATTATATAATACATATTTTGTATATGTATATTATATATACTACATATTTTTATTTTAGGTAGGCACAGAATCCACAGAAGTAGCTCCTTATAACCAAAAGTAGATCCATATATATCTTTATATACATATAAAAATATATATTATAATTATATTATATAGTACTTTTTTTTTTTACTTTATGGAGGCACAAAATCCATGGAAGTAGCTCTTTATAACCTGGGGTCTCACCAAAAGAAGAGTCTTGGTTTGTATCTGAAAAAGAAGGAATTATGAAAGTGTCCCCATACATTTTTTTCATCCTCTTACATTCCCAATATTCCCAAAAATCTGAAGCCTATAGGAGGCTCACATTTACTCCAATTTTAGATAAAGATGAGGAATAGTTAGCCTATCTCTGTGCAATAAATGCTTTCAAAAAGATTCCCATCACTATAGACAGAACATTTTTCTGTTTCAGAGCTGAGAGACCCTGGAGCAACCAAAATCATTTCCTGAAATGATTTCACTCTTTAATGCAATGTTGGTTACTTTTCTCTTGCTGCTGAGACAAAATACCTGATACTCAAAATGAAAAAAGGGAAGGTTTATTTTGCTTACAGTCTGTAGAGTTTTCAGACCATGCTCAGCTGGCTCAAAGGCAGGGTGGCATGGCTGAGGGGCAACTATTCATAGCAGCTGTGGCAGATACCAAAAGCAAGGAGAGCAAAAGGGCAAAAGGTAGCACTCTTGGTGCCCTCCTCTTGCACAGGCTGAGGATGTTACAAAGTAAGGACCTCAGCCCCCTGCTGAATCACTTAAACTTCTGACCTAGAATTCACATAATGAACATTACACTAGAGAGGTAACAGCATGTCCTTTACACCCAGAATGGAGAGCTGCTGAGTTAGTTAAGCTTCTATACTTCTCAAGTTGACACAATGTATCAACCTTAACAAGTGCACAAGGTGCTTGAGGGCACAACAATGATAACTAAATAGCTAATATGATGAATATTAAACATTTTCTAACATATGCTTAGTACTTTTCTTACATTATCTCATGTTATCTCATAAGAACCAAATCAATGTCTTATTCTTCTTGGAAGAAGATAAAACCTTGCCAAGGACTTACAGCTAATAAGTGGCAAAGTCAGAAATCTGACCACCAAATCGGTCCTAGCTGTGTTTTTCCTAATGTTCATATTTTTTAATTTTTAAAATTTACATTACTATATCCTTAGCCCTTACCTAGATATAACCATTATTTATATTTTTCCCTTCCTACTTCCTCTTCCTCTCCCTGTCTCTCTGGGTACCTGATCTGTTTTGAGATAGAAATGGTTAAGAGAGAACACCCAGAGTGAAATAAATCATATTTGTACACCATACAGCACCCATACGACACACATTCACTCACATAGAGCATACCTACCACTAATATACATACACTATATACACCCCCACATACAGCACACATGCCACATACACACAGCACATGCATCAAATACCTCACACAATCAACACAACACACACATGCACATACAGACAGCATACATACCACTTATGCACCCATACCATACACTCTCAGACACATACACAACATGTACATGCTAAATATAGCACGTATACAGGAACACAACATACATATCATAAAGTACACAGCATACGCATACCCCATACAAATCACCCCCAGCCTACATACCACATAACATATAGCACACACACGCTTCTGTTGTCTCATTTGAAAGTAAGTCGCATACTTCACTCTGTGTTGCCACTAAACATTTCAGCATGTATCTCCTAATAATAACCATGATGTCAATACCTAACAAAATTAATGACACATCCATAATATCATTGAACACGCAGTACGTATTTAAACTTCCATAAATGTTTATGTGTTATTTTAACCACAGTTAAACAGATTTAACAGATAGATAGCTATCTGCTTAGGGTAGTGCTTGCCTTAGGTCAGATAATAATTATAACTAAAATTGAATGTATTTACACACATTACAAGAAAGCAAAAATGTGGAATCCCTTAAGGGAGCCATTTCACTGGGTTTACCCATTTTAAAAATCAAAATTTTAAAATTTAAAAACATTAAAATTTAAAAAGCAAAACTGCAACCTTAAGAAAGCATTGCTAGGCCCAGTTATTTTTCTATAACAATTCCTGGGAAGTTGCTTACCCTGGAATTTTATGAAGCTACAGTAACAGAAAGGATAAACATCATGTGACTCACTCTAGCTTTTTTGCTACAAAATTTCAAGCATTAGAGAGAACTTAAAAGACTAGGGCACAAATTAAATATGTGGAAATAGCAAGAACAAAAGGGGATCTTCCCCCACCCCACACCAGAATGACATTACCATGGATTGGTGTGAAGAGAAAAAGAAATAGAGCTCTGAGCGGAGCTGGTCTCCCATGTCAGGCCCAAAAGCAGTGGAGAAAACTTTCTTGTCCCCAAAGTAGTAACAAGACATAGTCTTCTGGTTGGCTATGTGAGCAGAAACAAATTTTTCATCTGTCACACAAGATGGTACTAAAAATAAACATTTACTTAACAAGTCAAAAATAAACCATTGCTCCTCTTCCTCTTTTTTCCTTTCCATCAGTATGATCTCTGCCTCCAAATCACATTTCCACCTCCTCTTCTGCCCATGTAGACATGAAATCTTGCTCCTTTCTCTCTCTCTCTCTCTCTCTCTCTCTCTCTCTCTCTCTCTCCTTTTTGTATCTTGCTTCTCTCTTAAGGTAACATTTGTGAAGGCATTTGAACCCACATGGATGATCTCTTCATCTCAAAATCCATGATCACTTATAAAAAAACCTTTTATTTTTTCCTTCTAAGGTAACAGTTACAAGTGTAAAGCTCCATGAGTTTTGACAAATGTATACAGCTGTGTTATCACTACCCTGATTAAGATATAGAAATTTTCCATGATCGCAGATAGTTTCCCTGTGCTCCTTACCAACTCAGATTGGGTGTATAACAGACAACATGAATATTCATGTTAAAGATTTTGTGGGCATGTCTTTTTATTACAACAATTGTTCAAAATTAAAGGTAATTAGCATAAGAAGATTCCTGGACTATGATAAAATTAAGTCTGCCATGCTTTTAGTAAATAAACTGAATTGTTTTACTTTACCAGTTATTTCTTTGTATGTATTAAATTTGTAAGAAATAAAATGAAGATTAAGCCCTTGAAGGTTTCATTTTCTAGAAGTTTTTATGTTTGAGAGAAAAATTTGGTTCTATAAAATATTGTTTCACAAGGTGATTTTCAATGCTCAAACCATTTAGATTGTTTACAGAACACATTTTAAAATGTTGTTTATAAAGAAGTGGTTAGCTCAACATTTCCATGTATTTCAGCAATTCAATGACCCCTGACTCTGTGTATCATGTGATTACAATGATTTCTTTTGCATTGCCCTTGTGAAAATTTTTTCCAATGAACTTTGCACAATATGATGAATATCCACATAGCATTAAAAGGCTACATTGGCCCAAATACCATTATATGAATAGCAATTATTTCTTAAATATTTATTTAACATTCACAGTTAAAAGCACATGTGACTATGTGACATGAGCCACCACCAACCTAAAATAGGATCATCTACCAGCTCTAGATAAACTGGATCTAGATAGACAAACACGAACAAAACAAGATTTGTGATGACAAGATTAGTCGCTAGAGCCCTTGCTACTTCCTTCCATCTCCTCTTCTCTCAGATATTTTGGCTTCCAACAAAATTCCAGGAGAGTTCTAGAAGGGTCTGTGCCATAAACAAGGCCCTACATACATGCTCCCTCATCTTTGACAGCTGCTACCTCCCCTAACCCAGTCCCCACTCTGCTTCCAGTTACCATAGTGCTGGGAATCAGCAAGAGAAAAGAGGTAGTAAAGTATTTCCATCCCAGATATGAGCTGCACTATTTTCTCTTAGAAATCTCAAGACCCAAAAGCATCTGGTGTCCCTGCACATTCAGTAAGTTTTTCCTTATTTCTGTTCCTACCATAAGGCAAATCAGAAATTTCTAAGCGTAAAGCAGAAAAACCCAGATACTTTAAAAGTTAAAAAAAAAAACTGATCACATAATAAAGGAAAAAGCTGAAGTAGAAATGGACCCTGCTCTTCCACAGGGAACATCATGGAAACCCACCCCAGGCCTAAACTGCCTGGGACTGCTGCCACTGGGCCCGCCCTTCTACTGGGAACATCGGAACCTGGACTATAGTGGATTACTGTGCTGGCTGGATGAGAGACTCAGGAACCCCTCACTCAAACAGAAGACCTCATCAGGGTCGAGTCAGTGTGGTGAGTTTGCCCCTAAAATAGAGGTCTGCAGTGAATGAACAGGAGTGGAAGTGAAACTCCCTCCAACTGTAAGACTTTGGTGAACATGACAAGAGAGTGGGAAATTACCTCCCCCACACCCAGAACATCAGACAGGCTGAGGAGTGCACCAATAATATCACCCCAACTTAGAGAAAATTAAAAGGGCTTGTGAGGCCCCCAGTGACACAATAGGGCCTCAGCTGACACAAATACTATAGCCAGGGTGATTTGGTGACCTGCAACAGCCTGAAGATATAACAACAGCAGGAACTAAGACTTGCCTTACATCAATACTTCTAGGCTAGTTAGCCCAGAAAGAATATAGGACTCACCCAACAGGCCCTGTAGGAGGAAGTCTGGTGACTGGATCTCCTCTTCATTGTGATACCCAGCAATTTGACAAACATCAACAGTAGGAACTAAAACTCACACTATGAACAGCTGTGACTGTTGGAATAGAAAGAACATATTTACCAAAAAGGTGAAAATGACTTTAAAAAAAAGGCAAAACAAAATCTGAAACAGCTAGTCCATCAGGAGCAAGTATAGGCGACAATGAAGAAGAGGACTTTAAATGTCATACACCAGAAATCCTGACAAGATAACAAATGAAATAAAGAAACAAATCCATAAGGCTACAGAGGAATTCAAATTAGAAATAATGTCTTATGAAAGACAAAAATAACCTTAGTAAATGAGTTGCTCAATATAGCTAGAGAATAAATAGATAAAAAAAAAATACAAGAGCATGGGAAATTGATTGACACTCTGAATGAGCACTGCAGAAAACAAGCATAATCCATGAAACAAATCCAAAGAGATATCCAAGAAACAAAAACTTGTACTGAAAGCTGGAAAAACCATTTAAATGAAGCTGAGGATAGAATTTCAGACCTTGAGGACAAGATCACAGATAGTGATCATGAAAGGGTAGAAATTATAAAAACAACAATGCAGCATGAAATGACAATCCAGCATCTTCAAGATGATGCCAGGAGAAAAAATGTAACATTAATAGGCATCAGTGAGGAGGCAGGAGACAATGCAAAGAACATAACTAAGCTCTTCACAGAAGTAATGGCAGAAAATTTCCCAAACATGGGGGAAAAATCTTATGTACAAATAAGTGATGCATATACAATGCCAAACAGTCATAACCAACATAAATCTACATCCAGATACATAATAATTAAGATCCCAGGCATACAGGCATAAAACAGAATACTAAAAGCTTTTAGAGAAAAGACACAACTCACCTATCAAGGAAAGCCTATTATAGTCAGGACAGACTTCTCAGCACAAACCTTCAGGTTAAGACAAGCTTGGAGTGAAGTATTTCAAGTCCTAAAAGAAAACAACTTTCAACCCAGACTGATGTACCTAGCAAAACCATCTATCAAATTTAATGGAGAAACAAGATACTTCCATGAAAAGAACAACTGAAGAAATTCATATCCATCAAACCAACTTTAGAAAGAGTGCTGAAAGACATCCTAGATAGAGATAAAAATGACCACAAATCTCCAGAACATCAACAGAAAGAAACCACCAGGCTGGACAAGAAACTAAAGATGGGAGAAAAGCAGGAAACCAACAATAGGAATACAACATGGCAAAGTCAAGCCAGTACATATCAGTGATATCCATAAATGTAAATGAGCTCAATTAACCTATCAAGAGAAACAGGTTGATGGAATGGATCAAGAAACAGGATCCCACAATATGCTGTATACAAGAAACACATCTGACTCAAAAAGAAACTCACAGTCAAAGGATGGAAAACAGTATTCCATGTAATAGGAACCCAGAAAAAAGCAGGGGTAGCTATTCTGTTGGCATTCAAAGTGAACTTCAAACCTAAAATGATAAAAAGAGATAAAGAAGGCCACTACATACTTATTAGTGGAAAACTACAAGAGGAAGAACTAACAGTTATAAATATATATGCACCAAATTCAGGAGCACCCAACTATATAAGACAAATTCTGATGGACATGAAAAACCAAATACACAAGAACACAATTGTAATAGGAGACCTTAACAACTCCTGTCACAAAGAGATAGGTCAACTAGACAAAAAATCAGCAAAGAAATAACAAAACTGAATCATACCTGTGAGCGAATGGACTTAGTGGATGTTTACAGAGTGTTCCACCCAAACACATGCAAATATACATTTTTCTCAGCTGCACATTGGTCATTCTCCAAAATAGACCATATAGTAACCCATAAAGAATTCTTAACTAAATGCTAAAGGAGTGAAATTATCCCCTGCATGATATCTAATCATAGCACAGTAAAATTAGAAATCAATGGCAAAAAACCCTGCAAAACATGCATAAATACATGAAAATTAACCGTGGGCCTGCCCTGCCACCTAGAACTTAGCGGAAGCCTGCATCAGGGGTAAGCTGCCCAGAACCTCCACCATGGGCCTGCCCTGCCACCAGGAACTTAGTGGAAGTCTGCATCAGGCGGAGGCTGCCCAGAACCTCCCCATTGGGCCTACCCCATCACCGGGAACTTAGCAGAAGCCTGCATTAGGATAAGCTTTTTGGAACCTCCACCATGGGCACTCCCTGCCACCGGGAACATAGAGTAAGCCTGCACAATACTGAAAACTGCCCTGGACTGCTTCAGCTGGGCACATCCTCCCACCTGGAACATCAGAAGATCTCACAGGGATCCAGTTAGTGTGAAAAAATTTGGAACTTTGCTCCTAGGCAGTGAACCTTGGGTTAGAGTGGATTAACTATATCAGTGTGGTGAGTATACCCCTAAAATAGAGGTGTATAGGGGATTAAAAAGGGCCAGTAATAAATCCCCCTCCAACTAACTGTAAGACTTTGGTATGTCTGAAAATAGTGTGTGTGATCCCCTCCTACACTTAGAAAACAACAGGCAGAGTGAAAATGAAAAAGCAAAATGCAGTCTCAAACATATAGTTCACCAGAAGCAAGTATAAGACACATTGAAATAGAGGACCCCAAAAGTAACACACCAGGAATCTCTGAAAAGATAACCAGTGAAATAAAAAAACAATTCCATCAGGCTATACAGGAAATCAAATTAGAAGTAGTCTCCCATGTAAAAATAGAAATAACAACTTTAATAAAGGAGTTGTTGAATGCAGCTAAAGAAGCACTAGAGAAAAAATGATATGAGCATGGGAAACTGATTGAAACTTTGAATGAGCAATATAGAAAACAAACAGAATTTATGAAACAAACTCAAAGAGACATCCAAGAAACAAAAAATTCTATTGAAAGCTTGCAAAACCGCCTAACGGAAGCTGAGGAGAGGATTTTGGACCTTGAGGACAGGATCATAGTTAGTGATCAGGAAAGGATAGAACTTTTAAAAATGACAAAGCAGCATGAAATCACAATCCAGAACCTTCATGATGATGCCAAGAGCAACAATATAAGAATAATGGGGATTAGCGAAGATACAGGAGTCCAGGCAAATGACATACGTAAAGTATTTACAGAAATAATAGCAGAAAATTTCCAAAACATGGGGAAAGAATCTGATATGCAGATAAGTGAGGCATATAAAACATGAAACAGTCACTATCAACATAAATCCAAACCCAGACACATAATAATTAAGATCTCAGACATACAGCATAAAAACAGAATACTAAAAGCTGCCAGAGAAAAGACACAACTCATCTATCAAGGAAAGCCCATTAGAATCACAGCAGACTTTTCAGCACAAACCCTCAAGTCAAGAAGAGCTTGGAGTGAGGTATTTCAAGCCCTGAAAGAAAACAACCTTCAACCCAGACTGATGTACCCAGCAAAACTTTCATTCAAATTTAATGGAGAAACAAGATACTCCCATGACAAAGAACAACTGAAGAAATTCATGTCCACCAAACCAACCCTAGAAAGAGTACTGAAGGACTTACTAGACAGAGATAAAAATGACCACAATCCCCAAAACAACAACAGAAAGAAACCATCACATAGTATAAGCAAATAAATAAGGGGGAAAGCAGAAAGAAACAACTGGAACATAACATGGCAAAGTCAAGCAAGTACATATCAGTGATATCCATAAATATAAATGGCCTCAATTCACCTATAGAAAGAAATAGATTGACAAAATGGATCAAGAAACAGGACCCCACAATATGCTGTATACAAGAAACACATCTAACCCAAAAGGAAACTCCTAGATTAAAAGTCAAAGGATGGAAAACAGTATTCCATGCAACAGAAACCCAGAAAAAAGCAGGGGTAGCTATTCCATTGGCAGATAATGTGAACTTTAAACCTAACATGATTAAAAGACATAGAGAAGGCCACTACATACTTGTTAGTGCAAAAATTCAAGAGGAAGAACTAACAATTATAAATATATATGCGCCAAATACAGGATCACCCAACTATATAAGACAGATACTAATGGACATGAAAAACCAAATATACAAAAATACAGCTATAACAGGAGATCTTAACAGCCCATTGTCACAAAGAGATAGATCAACTAGACAAAAAGTCAGCAAAGATATAACAGAACTGAATCATACCTGTGAGCAATTGGACTTAGTAGAAGTTTATAGTGTGTTGCACCCAACCACATCAGAATACACATTCTTCTCAGCTGCACATGGGACATTCTCCAAAATAGATCATATATTATCCCACAAAACATTCTTAAGTAAATGCAAAGGTATTGAAATCATACCATGCATAGTATCTGACCATAGTGTACTGAAATTGGAAATTAATGGCAAAAGAAATTGTAAAACCTACATAAATACATGGAAATTAAATAACAGTCTTTTGAACAACCAGTGGGCTACAGATGAAATTAAAGAAGAAATAAAACAATACCTACAGTTCAATGAAAATATAGAAACAACATACTGTAATCTATGGGATATAATGAAAGCAGTCTTAAGAGGGAAATATATAGCAATAAACTGTCATATCAAGAAAACAGAATGAGCACAAATAAACAACCTAATGCTCCATCTCAAGTGTCTAGAAAAAGAAGAGCAAGCTAAACCCAAAGCTCATAGAAGACAGGAAATTGTAAAGATTAGAGCAGAAATCAATGCAATTGAAACTAAAAAAACAAAGAATTAATGAATCAAAAAGCTGTTTTTTTTGAGAAAATCAACAAAATTGACAAACCCCTAGCTAACCTTATCAAGAGAAAGAAAGAAAAAACCCAAATTCATGCAATAAGAACTGAAAAGGGAGAAATTACTACAAATCCCATGGAAATTCAAAAGATCATGAATACTTACTTTGAAAATCTCTACTTACATAGAATAGAAAACACAAGGAAATGGACAGATTTCTAAACACTTATGAACTACCAAACTCAACCAAGAAGATATATCAATTTTGAACAACCCAATATCAGCTATTGAAATTGAAAATGTAATTAAAAACTTACCAAGAAAGAAAAGCCCAGGTCTGGATGGATTCACAGCTGAATTCTACAAGAAATTTAGAGAAGATTTGATGCCAGTACTCCTTAAACTCTTCAATGAAATTGAGAAAAAACCAATCCTCTCTAAATCATTCCTGGAGGCAAGTATTACTCTGATACCAAAACCAGAGAAAGAACCAACTAAAAAAGGGAACTACTGGCCACTCTCACTAATGAATATTGATGCAAAGATTCTCAACAAAATACTGGCAAATAGAATTCAGCAAATCATCATGAAAATTTTACATCGTGACCAAGTGGGGTTCATTCCAGGAATGCAGGGATGGTTTCACATGTGCAAATCAATAAATGTAATACACCACATCAACAGAGCCAAAATCAAAAAACACATGGTCATCTCAATGGATGCAGAAAAAGCTTTCGACAAGGTCCAACACATGTTCATGATAAAAGCCCTTCAGAAACTCGGAATACAAGACGTCTACCTCAACCTTATAAAGGCCATCTATGACAAGCCAACAGCCAACATTATACTAAATGGACAAAAACTGAAAGCTTTCACTTTAAAATCAGGAACAAGACAAGGATGTCCACCATCACCATTCCTTTTCAATATAGTTCTGGAAACACTAGCCAGGGCAATCGGACAAGAGAGAGAAATAAAAGGAATAAAGATAGCAAAGGAAGAAGTTAAATTATCACTATTTGCAGATGACATGATACTCTTTATAGAAGACCCAAAGAACTCCATTAAAAGACTACTAGAGGTAATAAACAAGTTCACCAGAGCAGCTGGATGCAAAGTCAATGCTCAAAAATCAATAGCATTCCTGTACAGAAACAAAGAACTGACTGAGAGAGAAATTATGGAAATATCACCCTTTACAATAACATCTAAAAAAATGAAATACTTAGGAATCAACCTAACTAAAAATGTAAAAGACCTATATGCTGAAAATTATACTATGTTGAAAAAGGAGATTGAAGAGGATATTAGAAAATGAAAGGACATTGCTTGCTCTTGGTTAGGAAGAACCAACATTGTGAAAATGGCCATACTCCCAAAACTGTTATACAGATTTAACGCAACCCCAATCAAAATACCGTTGACATACCTCACAGATCTAGAGAACACATTCCTAAAATTCATTTGGAAACAGAAGAAACCTACAATAGCAAAGGCAATTCTAGGCAACAAAAGCAAGGCAGGAGGCATTTCAATTCCTGACTTGAAACAGTACTATAAAGCCACAGTGATAAAATCAGCTTGGTACTGGCAAAGAAATAGACCTGAGGATCAATGGAACAGATTAGAAGATGCAAGCACAACTACAAAGACACTCAGCCACCTGACATTTGACAAAGGGGCTAAATATGTCCACTGGAAGAAGAATAGTCTCTTTAATAAATGGTGCTGGAAAAATTGGCTCTCTACATGCCGAAGACTGAAACTAGATCCATGCATATCACCATGCACAAAACTAAAGTCTAAATGAATCAAAGACCTCGATATTGAAACAGAAATACTAAATCTCCTGGAAGACAAGGTAGGTAGAAGTCTTGGAGACATAGGGGTAGGCAGAGAATTCATGAACAAAATGCAAACTGCATGGGAAACACTTTAAAGAATCAACAAATGGGATCTCACATTATTGAAAAGTTTCTGCACTTCAAAGGAAATCACCAACAGAGTGAAAAGAAAACCAACAGAGTGGGAAAAATTTTAACCAGCATCCCCTCAGATAAAGGGCTTGTGTCCAGAATGTATAAAGAATTGAAAAACATCAAGCCTCCCAAATTCAAAGACCCTCTCCAAAAATGGGCATCTGAGATGAACACACAGTTCTCAGAGAAAGAGATACAAATGGCAAATAAATACATGAGGAAGTGTTCACCATCACTGGTCATTTGAGAAATGCAAATTAAAACAGCATTGAGATTCCACCTTACTCTGGAAAGAATAGCTGCCATCAAGAAATCAACTGATAACAAATGTTGGCAAGGCTGCAGGGAAAAAGGAACACTGCCCCACTGTTGGTGGTAATGTAGACTGGTGCAACCGTTATGGAAATCCATATGGAGAATTCTCAGAAGACTAGGATTGGAAGTCCCATTCAATCCAGCTATCCCCCTCCTGGGTATTTTCCCCGAAGAACTGAAAAGTTCATATCACAGTGATATATGTGCACCCATGTTCATAGTTGCACAATTTGTGATAGCTAAATCCTGGAAACAACCAAGATGCCCATCAACTGCAGAGTGGATGAAAAAATGTGGCATTTTTATACAATAGAATATTACTCAGCTATAAAAAAGGATGATCTTGAGGCCTTCATAGGCAAATGGAGACAACTTGAGACTATCCTCATTAGTGAAATAAATAAG
>PVLA01015029.1:0-27384 GCA_004027455.1 Hydrochoerus hydrochaeris | reverse complement strand
TTGAAATAGAGGACCTGAAAAGTAACACACCAGGAATCTCTGAAAAGATAGCAAGTGAAATAAAAAAAACAACTCCACCAGGCTATAGAGGAAATCAAATTAGAAGTACTCTTCCATGTAAAGATAGAAATAACAACCTTAGTAAAGGAGTTGTTGAATGCAACCAAAGAAGAAATAGAGAAAAAAGTACATGACCATGAGAAACTGATTGAAACCTTGAGTGAACAATATAGCAAACAAGCACAATTTATGAAACAAACTCAAAGAGACATCCAAGAAACAAAAATTTATATTAAAAGCATGCAAAACCACCTAAAGGAAGCTGAGGATAGGATTTCAGACCCTGAGGAGAGTATCAAAATTAGTGATGAGGAAAGGCTAGAACTTTTAAAAATAACAAAGCAGCATGAAATGGCAATCCAAAAACTTCATGATGATGCCAAGAGCAACAATATAAGAATAATGGGCATTAGCAAAGATACAGGAGTCCGGGCAAATGACACATGTAAAGTATTTATAGAAATAATAGCAGAAAATTTCCCAAACATGGGGAAAGAATCTGATATGCAGGTAAGTGAGGCATATAGAACACCAAACAGTCACATTCAACATAAATCCACACCCAGACACTAATAATTAAGATCTCAGACATACAGCATAAAAACAGAATACTAAAAGCTGTCAGAGAAAAGACACAACTCACCTATCAAGGAAAGCCCATTAGAATCATGGCAGACTTTTTAGCACAAACCCTCAAGTCAAGAAGAGCTTGGAGTGAGGTATTTCAAGCCCTGAAAAAAAACAACCTTCAACCCAGACTGATGTACCCAGCAAAACTTTTATTCAAATTTAATGGAGAAACAAGATACTTCCATGACAAAGAACAACTGAAGAAATTCATGTCCACCAAACCAACCCTAGAAAGAGTACTGAAAGACATTCTAGACAGAGATAAAAATGACCACAATCCCCAAAACAACAACAGAAAGAAACCACCAGGTAGGATAAGCAATTAAATAAGGGGAAAAGCAGAAAGCAAACAACTGGAACATAGCATTGCAAAGCTGAGCCAGTACATATCAGTGATATCCATAAATATAAATGGCTTCAATTCACCTATCAAAAGAAATAGATTGACAGAATGGATCAAGAAACAGGATCCCACAATATGCTGTATACAAGAAACACATCTGATCCAAAAGAACACTCATAGATTAAAAGTCAAAGGATGGAAAACAGTATTCCATGCAACAGGAACCCAGAAAAAAGTAGGGGTATCTATTCTATTTGCAGACAACGTGAACTTCAAACCTAAAATGATTAAAAGAGATAGAGAAGGTCACTACATACTTGTTAGTGGACAAATTCAAGAGGAAGAAGTAACAATGATAAATATATATGCGCCAAATACAGGAGCACCCAACTATATAAGACAGGTACTAATGGACATGAAAAACCAAATACACAAGAACACAATTATAACAGAAGATCTTAATAGCCCATTGTCACAAAGAGATAGATGAACTAGACATAATTCAGCAAAGAAATAACAGAACTGAATCATACCTGTGAGCAATTGGACTTAGTAGACCTTTATGGAGCGTTCCACCCAACCATATCAGAATACACATTCTTTTCAGCTGCACATGGGACATTCTCCAAAATAGACCATATATTATCCCATAAAACATTCTTAAGTAAATGCAAAGGTATTGAAATCATACCATGCATAATATCTGACCATAGTGCACTGAAATTAGAAATTAATGGCCAAAGAAATTGTAAAACCTGCATAAATACATGGAAATTAAATGACACCCTTTGAACAACCAGTGGGCTACAGATGAAATTAAAGAAGAAATAAAACAATACCTGCAATTCAATGAAAATATAGAAACAACATGCTGTAATCTATGGGATGCAATGAAAGCAGTCTTAAGAGGGAAGTATATAGCAATAAATTGTCATATTAAGAAAACAGAACAAGCACAAATAAACAACCTAATGTTCCATCTCAAGCTTCTAGAAAAAAGAGAGCAAGCTAAACCCAAATCTCATAGAAGAGAGGAAATTGTAAAGATTAGAGCAGAAATCAATGCAATTGAAACTAAAAAAAAAAACCAAAGAATTAATGAATCAAAAAGCTGGTTTTTTGAGAGAATCAACAAAAATGACAAACCCCTAGCTAACCTTATCAAGAGAAAGAAAGAACCCAAATTCATGCAATAAGAACCAAAAAGGGAGAAATTACTACAGATCCCATGGAAATTCAAAAGATCAAGAATACTTACTTTGAAAATCTCTACTCACATAGAGTGGAAAACACAGAGGAAATGGACAGATTTCTAGAAACATATGAACTACCAAAGCTCAACCAAGAAGATAAAGCAATTTTGAACAACCTAATATCAGCTATTGAAATTGAAAATGTAATTAAAAACTTACCAATAAAGAAAAGCCCAGGTTCAGATGGATTCACAGCTGAATTCTACAAGAAATTTAGAGAAGATTTAATGCCAGTACTCCTTAAACTCTTCAATGAAATTGAGAAAAAAGCAATCCTCCCTAAATCATTCCTGGAAGCAAGTATTACTCTGATACCAAAACCAGAGAAAGATCCAACCAAAAAAGAGATCTATAGTCCAGTCTCACTAATGAACATTGACGCAAAGTTTCTCAATAGAACACTGGCAACTAGAGTGCAGCAAATCATCAAGAAGATTATACATCATGACCAAGTGGGGTTCATTCCTGGAATGCAGGGATGGTTTAACATACGCAAATCAATAAATGTAATACACCACATCAACAGAGCCAAAAACGAAAACATGTGGTCATCTCAATAGATGCAGAAAAAGCTTTTGACAAAATCCAACACATGTTCATGATAAAAACCCTTCAGAAACTCAGAATACACGGCATCTACCTCAACCTTATAAAGGCCATCTATGACAAACCAACAGCCAACATTATACCAAATGAACAAAAACTGAAAACTTTCACTTTAAAATCAGGAACAAGACAAGGATGTCCACTATCACCACTCCTTTTGAATATACTTCTGGAAACACTAGCCAGGGCAATCAGACAAGAGAGAGAAATAAAAGGAGTAAGGTAGGAAAGGAAGAAGTTAAATTATCACTATTTGCAGATGACATGTTGCTCTATATAGAAGACCCAAAAAACTCCATTAAAAGACTACTAGAGGTAATAAACAAATTCAGCAGTGTAGCTGGATACAAAGTCAATGCTCAAAAATCAATAGCATTCCTGTACACAAACAAAGAACTACTGAGAGAGAAATTATGGAAATATCGCCCTTTACAATAACATGTAAAAAAATGAAATACTTAGGAATAAACCTAACTAAAAATGTAAAAGACCTATATACTGAAAATTATGCTATGCTGAAAAAGGAGATTGAAGAGGATATTAGAAAATGGAAGGACATTCCTTGCTCTTGGTTAGGAAGAACCAACATTGTGAAAATGGCCATATTCCCAAAACTGTGGCATAGATTTAACACAATCCCAATCAAAATACCATTGACATACCTCACAGGTCTAGAGAAAACACTACTAAAATTCATTTGGAAACAGAAGAAACCTAGAATAACAAAGGAGGCAATTCTAGGCAACAAAAGCAAGGCAGGAGGCATTGCAATTCCTGACTTGAAACAGTACTATAAAGCCACAGTGATAAAATCAGCATGGTACTGGCAAAGAAACAGACCTGAGGATCAATGGAACACATTAGAAGATGCAAGCACAACTACAAAGACACTGCACCACCTGATATTTGACAAAGGGGCTAAATATGTCCACTGGAAGAAGGATAGTCTCTTTAATAAATGGTGTTGGAAAAATTGGCTCTCTACATTCCGAAGACTGAAATTAGTTCCATGCATATCATCATGCACAAAACTAAAGTCTAAGTGGATCAAAGACCTCAATATTAAAGCAGAAACACTAAATCTACTGGAAGACAAGGTAGGTAGGAGTCTTGGAGACATAGGGGTAGGCAGAGAATTCATGAACCAATGCAAACTGCACGGGAAACACTTCAAAGAATCAACAAATGGGATCTCACATTATTGAAAAGTTTCTGCACTTCAAAGGAAATCACCAACAGAATGAAAAGAAAACCAACAGGGTGGGAAAGAATTTTAACCAGCAACCCCTCAGAGAAAGGACTTGTGTCCAGAATATATAAAGAATTGAAAAACATCAAGCCCCCCAATTCAAAGACCCTCTCCAAAAATGGGCATCTGAGATGAACACACAGTTCTCAGAGAAAGATATAAAAATGGAAAATAAATACATGAAGAAATGTTTACCATCACTGGTCATTCGAGAAATGCAAATTAAAATAGCATTGAGATTCCACCTTACTCTGGAAAGAATAGCTGCCATCAAGAAATTAACTGATAGCAAATGTTGGTGAGGCTGTGGGGAAAAGGAACACTGCTCTGCTGTTGGTGGGAATGTAGACTGGTGCAACCATTATGGAAATCCATATGGAGAATTCTCAGAAGACTAGGATTGGAAGCCCCATTCAATCCAGCTGTTCCCCTCCTGGGTATTTTCCCTGAAGAACTGAAAAGTTCATGTCACAGTGATATATGTGCCCCATGTTCATAGCTGCACAATTTGTGATAGCTAAATCCTGGAAACATCCAAGATGCCCATCAACTGCAGAGTGGATGAAAAAGATGTGGCATTTTTATACAATGGAGTATTACTCAGCTATAAAAAGGATGATCTTGAGGCCTTCATAGGCAAATGGAGAGAACTTGAGACTATCCTCATTAGTGAAATAAATAAGAATCATATTTATACATGTTATATTGTTTCTCTAGTGTAAAAAGTAAATAAGAACTACAAGTGTAATAAAACCAAAATGTGTAATTGCTATTGTAAAAAAGAGAGGAAAAGAAAGTGCTCTACGGGATATAACTGCATGTTTGTTTGAGTGTGTAAAATAGATGACCATATTGCTGAATCTTTGTTGGATCTTTGAGCAAAACTGTTTGTAGTCTGACTGTTTGAATATTTACTATGTACCCTTTAACTTGTAACTTGAACAACTACATCCAGGATGACAGTATGTAATTTATAAATTACTGATTTCTTAGTGGGGCTTTTTCTCATTTTCCTTTTTCTTTCTTTCTTTCTTTCTTTTAGAATTCTGTATTGTTGCTACCCTTTTTTCTGTTTTGCTTTTTTTTCCTTCTCTTTAAATAAAATTTTTAAAATGTATAATTGATATTGTAAAAAAAGAGGAAATAGGAAGCACTATAAAAGATATAGCTGTATATATGTCTATGTGTGTGGGATTGATAACCATATTTCTAGGTTCTTGTTGGACTGTTGAACAGATTTGTTTGCACTCTCACTGCTTGAGTGTCAACTTTGTGTGCTTTAATTTTGTAACTTGAATAACTATTTGTAAAAGAACAATATGTAATTTAACAACTAGTGATTTCTTAGAGTTTATCTTCTTTTCTTGAAATTCTGTAATATTTCTACCTTTCTCCTGTTTTTTTCTCTTTAAATAAAAAAAAAGAGAGAGAGGAAAGGAACGTATTCTAAAGGATATACTGCATGTATGTTTAAGTGTGTAGGATTGATGACCATATTACTAAGTTTTTGTTGGACAGATGAATAGAGCTGATTGCAGTCTCACTGTTTAAATATCTACTTTGTATGCTTCACTTTTGTAACTTGAACAACTACTTCTAGGAGGAAATATGTAATTGTCAATTAGTGATTTCTTACTTTTTTAAAAAATTTTGTATTATTTCTACCCTCTTTCTGTTTCATTTTTTTTCTTTAAATAAAAAGAAAAGAAAAGAAAAATAAGGCACACACACACAAAAATGCAGTCAGGAAGTAGTAGGCCTGGAGCAAAACACTGGAATCTGCCTTTTAATGTTTCTCAAGTAGATTCAGAGGTGGGCAGTCTGTGGACCACACCTGGAGAAACACTTTTCCAGTTAGTGTTTCTTTGTCATATGGCTCTGCCACACTTTAGTGATGGAGGGATGGATGTGCCCATTTCATCATTGAGTGAACAGCAGCAACTGGAAAATATACCAATTCTTGGGTTATTTTTGTATAGTTTGGAGAGAAGTTCACCATTTCTCAATTTCATATTTGGATGTATGAAGTTAAAATTATATAATTGATATGTTACATATATCTGTTTAAAAACTTTAAAAGTGGAAGACTTTCTTAAAGTTTGCATGAAAATATAACCCAAGCATTACCACAAACTAATGGTTGATACACTGTGTTACCTTGACAAATGTAGGAATTTAACTAAGCAACTCAGCAGGGAGTCAGAGTCCCTACTTTGTAAATATCTTCAGCCTGTGCAAGAGGAGTGTATGGAGACTGTGATTGCTACACTTGCCCTTGGGTGGGGGTTGGTAGCCTGCTTACAATATAAGGGTGGGGAAGAGGCTTGCTACCTCCCCCATCCTTTTGCTCTTGTTGCTTTTCTGTTTTCTGCCACCTTGCAGTGTTGCCCCTGGGTCATGCCTGGGAGCCAGCTGATTATGGACTGAAAGCTCCACAAACTGTGAGCCTAATAAACTTTTTTCCCCTTAATTTGGGGTGTTGGATATTTTGTCTCAGCAATGAAAGAAAAGTAACCAAGATACAAACAATACTAAAAATTTGGTAGTATAATAGATGTTAGAGCCAAATAAGGTTTTGAGATTTAGATAAAATAGGGAGGGATCTGGATTTGATTGTCAAAGAGAGGAAGACATCCTAATGGTAGATAGTAATCCAACTCATGGCTATGTGATTTGTGCTCCCTTCTGATCTGTCATCTTTGCCCTGCTGCTGGCCTGTTCTGAAATTGCCTCCTTTTTCAGGGAAACAACTCTTTTTAGCACAGTTAGCAAACTGTTACTCCCTTCATGCAAGTGTCAGTATCACAGTTTGTGTTTGTCAAAGATCATTCCAAAATAATCCTGTGGAAAGTTAGTGCCTGCTTAGCATATTCTCATATCTGTGCAGGATTATATTGCTTTAGTCTATCATTTTCTCCTCATTTGATTTTAGCTATTGTTGATAATATCATATATGACACACATAGAATCCACTGATCTTCCATCTCTTTGGTGTGGTAACACTTCATATTTAATTATTGCAATTTAGATAGTGGACATTAACATCTTTTCTAATGTAATAAGAAACATTTGGGAATCCTCCAGTATAGTCTTTTGAAAATCTAAGATTTTCTGATTTAATAAGAAAAATGTTTGTTTTTCTTTTTCTGCAAGAAAACTGATCTTTTTTTCCTAACTGGTTTTACTGAAAAACAATAGAAATATCATGTTAGGGTCTAGTCTCTGTTTCTTGAGACCAATGGCCATATTTAGTTATTTTTATATGTCCATTGCCTCACATAATGCTGGGCTCATAATTAATTGACTCATACTTGAGTTCAATTAATTGTTGGATGAACACCATAATCTTTTTAATGCATGGTGATTACATTGAGGATACTAGCATAGTAATTTACTAGATGGAAGACTAAAGCAAGTCAGGCAAATATATAGCATAAATGTTGCTACTCTCTTCCGTTGATTGCTTAATAAGACATTGCTAATACAACATAATACTTTCTTTGGCACAATGATGCTGCCTTTTGATCATGTTCAAGTGTGCTCCAGAAGACCCCAAAATGCAGGAGAGATAAGAAAAAAAGGAAAACTGTTTTGTAAGTTTAATACTAATATGAAATAAATGATTTCTACTTCCAAGAAGATAAGAAAATTTCCTAGAGATTGCAAAGAAAGTTCATTTTCTCTGCCCATTCCTAATTGGTAGTGGCTATTTCTGGCTCTGTTATATGATTTTGAAGATATAGGTAAGAGTTTTAAGAAAACAATGACTGGGAGAAGACAAGATGGCTGATCAGTGAGCAACAAAATGCAAAGCCTCCCAGGAGAAACAATTCATTTGCCAGAATAAAACACCCTGGAGAGACCCAGACAGAGGGAGATGGATCCTCTTGACACAGGAAGAAATTAAAATGTAAAAAAGCTCATCAAATACTTTGGGACTACAACTGAAACAGCTAAAAATTATGGGACACAGCATTTTCATTCCAGCGACCCACCAAGTTTGCAAAGGCCTGAATCTGCACCAGCCTGTAGAGCCACCCAAACTAGTTCCTGCCACCACTCACAGGAACCACAGCAGCGCTGAACTCTGGGGTTGGTGAGCCCAACAGAGAGCGGAGCTGGTGAAGGGACCTTCATTGATCCACAGTCAGTGCTGGGAATGAGACCCTCCCCCACGGGAAAGACTTGACCAAATGGGCGACATGTTGGAATGGGGCAGGAGGAGCCTGAACTGGGAGTGATAGTGACTTCAGTTGGTTCTTCCCTCCCAAGAGCAGATTCATGGGATTTGCTTGGACTGGCCCATGCCCCTAGCTGGGACCCAATGAGCCATTCCAAATCAATTCCCTGTGCCTAGAAGGCACTAACTGGGTGAAGGCACCTGAAATTTGGCTGGCCTGGTGGGGAGGGGCAGGCAAATACATCCACTGCTTACACCTCAGTGACAAAAGCAGGCAGGAGAGAGTGGAGTTCCCTTGCCAGCCTGCTTCGGAGGAAACGTGGCCAACAGGGAAGGGGGCTGGGACCTGCACTGTAACCCGTGTGGAGGAAGCCAGGGCCATGACAGGAGAGAGAGGCAGGAGAAGGCTCCCAGCCCAGAACCCTGAGAGCACTGATCTAGGAGAAGGAAAAACAAGGGAGACTGAGGGCGGCAAACACACAACATCAGACATGGCTTCAATGGACATTAAGAGATATCTTCTGGACCTTGTAGATGAGCTCAAAACTGAAATATTAAATCAGGTAAAGCACGATATGAGTAGAGTAATAAAAGAAATGCTCTCAGGAAGCATCTCTCATGATGATATAGATGGAAGAAGGGAGGAAAACAAAAAAAAAGGAGAGAAACATTTAATAAATAATATAAAGAAAATATAGAATACATGAAGCAGATTCAAAGAGACTACCAGGAAACTAAAAACTCCATTGAAAGCTGGCAAAATGCTTTAAAAGAAACTAAGGATAGACTATCAAAACTTGAAGACAAGTTTGCAATGTATGATCATGAAAGGAAAGATCTCTTAAAAACAACAAGGAAACAGGCAGTAACAATACAAAAGCTAGAAGATGACAAGAGAATCTACAATTTAAGAATAAGAAACATGAATGAAGAAGCAAGAATACATACAGGTGAATTACAAAAGCTATTCATGGAAATAATTAAGGAAAACTTCCCAAGCATGGGAAAAGAAAATGACATTCGGTTGTGTGAGGCATACCGAAATCCAGCCACCTATAACCAAAACAGATCTACACCCAGACATGTAATAATCAAGATACCAAAAATTCAATATAAAAATGGAATATTAAAAGCCATCAGAGAAAAGAAACAAATTATCTATAAAGGTAAGCCCATCAGAATCACAGCTGACTTCTTGACACAGACCATCAGATCAAGAAGAGCTTGGAGCGCCATATTCCAAGCCCTAAAGAAAATAACCTCCAGCCTAGATTGATGTACCCTGCAAAACTGTCACTAGAAATTAATGGAGAAACAAGATGCTTCCATGATAAAGAGGAAATGGGGGAATTTGTGACCACCAATCCAACCCTACAGAGAATACTGAAGGACATTCTAGAGAGAGAGAAAATAAATACCAGGATTCTAGGAACAGTGGCAGAAAGGCCTCAGTGAGTGGGGCAAGCAGTAGAATGAAGGAGAAAACTAGACAAACAAAGGCAGAAAAATAGCATAGCAGAAATGAGGAAGAGAAGGATGGCTAGAATCTCTAACATAGATGGCCTTGATATACTATATTGTTAGTAGTGTACCAGGATTTAAAACCCACATTACTTACACTACTCTGTTTAGATGTATTATATTCTGTTCCAGTCATTCTATCTGTATTAGATTTGAGGGCACATACAGCAATTCTGAAAATAACAGGATATAGTATGATAATCATCCTTAATTTCCTATTAATTTAATCTAAAGCTCTGTAAAAGCTACACTGTTTTACCATGACTGATTGTAATTGAATCTGGTTTGTTGGATCGCTGTTTTGTATTGATAGATTTTATTTAAAGCTATAATGATTGATAGTATTAAGTCTGAGAGTATAGGCAACTGCACTTAAGATGACAAGATTCACTAGAATATCCACTCTGGTTTGATTATTACCTGCCTTTGAAGTTTTATACTGTCTACAATGTTTTATGTTTACTAATATTATTATGTACTGCTATATTCAATTATACTGCTATATTCATTTATTCCTGATGATATAGACAATTCTATTGAAGATAATAAGAAACAACACAGCAATTATTGTAGACCACCTTGTACTGTGATTTTATTTTTGGTTTCATGTTTTTATAGGAATTTTTTTTTGTCTTGCTAAGTTTTGTTTTTCCCTCTAATACAGAAAGTATAGAAATACACGTAGAGATTCATGCATGTGTAGCTGTTCACATTCTCACTGTTTGACTATATACTTTGTATGCTTTAATTTTGTAACTTGAACAACTATTTCTAAGAGAACAACATGTAATTCATTAACTAATGATTTCTTATTGTTTATCTTTTTTTTTTGGAATTCTGTATTACCTCTACCCTTTATATGCTTTTGTTTCTCTTTAAATAAATTAAAAAACAAAAAATATAAAACAATGACTGATTCTGTCCAGGATGTTCCAGAGAGGAGTGATGGTCCTCTGCTGAGCTTTTCCTGTCCCTACTCAGAAACATGTTTGGCTCATGCACTATCCTTTACAGAAGCAGGGAAGTGGAGAAAGTAGAGTGAGAGATGAAAAGAGAGTTTCAGAGTAGAAGCACAGCAAGAGAGAGGGGAGAGGCTGTGTTACAGAGAGGTAAGAGTGCTGTGCAACAGGCAGTGTGAGAATGTGTCACCACTAGAGACTCCACATGTCACTTGGTACTCATTGATTTCAATTGCTATCCCATGCAACAACAGCCACATTCAGAAGAGAGTTACTTGTAAATCTAAGAGTCAAAATACCAATAGAGTTGAAAAGAAAAACAGAACTAAGATTATGGGGCCCAGAGTGGCTCAACAGAAATGGTTTTAAGTACTTTCCCACTCTTATCTCCTCTGCCCTGGCACCTCTATCCCAGTGCTACTAGAGGGAATAAGTGGAAGACAGAGAGGGGAATACCAACTTCTGGCTATTATTTATTCATCTATAATGTGAGAGGCACTATGGAAATGTGAGCAGTACTATGATACATGTATGAATAAAAGGCTATTAATTCTACTGAAGGGAGCTGGGGAATTTCACTTGTAAAAAATATTAATAATACTATATTATTGGAGATATTTGTTCTGATAAATTTTTAGTAAGATAAATAACTTGTTGTAGAAAAATAAATTATAGCCTAGTACAGAATTTCCAAGTAGATATAGTATACCCTGCTATATTGATGAATTCATTAGGAAAAGCCTCTACAATCTGAGCATATTTGTCCTCTTAAAAATATGGTAAGTGAGCATTAAATTTAATGAAGCAAATCGAAAGACTTGGATAAATGTGCAGGTCAGTAAAAGATAAAATGCTTCTTCCACAAAAGCAAATTTAAACCTTTGCTGATTTAAATTTAAGTGCTTAAAGAAAAAGTTTAATATTCAACATGACTCTAAAATGCTTGTATGTAATATTGGGAATCTAGTGATTCTAAAATGTAAGAGCTCATTAGTGAACTAATCTTATTTATGTGAAGAAGTCTAATCAGTTTGAGAGTGTTAGGTTTTGCAGATCTAATTGCTCACTGGACCATCTATAGGAGTTAGAGGTGCAGATAAAGGGAATCCATTCTTCTCTAAGAACATGCTTATCATGCAGGCTTATTGCCCATTGTGGATTTTCATTAACTGGACTTTCCAGTGGATGCCTCTGTTTTATACACCCAGTAGTTGTTCTATTGATCTTCTCAGGGGGTTGGCAGGCATTTCAAGGCTTTGGGTTGCCTGAAACATTTGGAAGGAATGTTTAATTTTAGCATGTTTCCTAGGTCCTTTCTATTATCTGCTATGAAGTCACACCTCAGTCTTCAAAGAGCATACCCTAATTAAAGGGCAAGGTTTAAGAAACCACACTCTTATTTCACCAAAGCCCTTTTATATGAAATAATGACCCAAAGTAGGTAAGTAAATAGTTCAATAAAGACTTGGATATCAGTTTATATGGTAAGAATTTGAAGTAACCTTTTGGGAAGAAAAACTTTAAAATGGGACAATTGCGTAGATACCACTTGGACTATGTCTTTTAGATGTAGCACTAAACACTCCTTGAAACAGGAGTTGTCAGTTTGGTCAAAATTCATTATAGATTTAATTGGAAAAGAGATCTATACAATAAATATTGTGTCCAGGCAAAATAAACACTACACAAAGGTAAAAAAAAAACCCTTCAAGTCTGAGAAATTTGAACCATTCAGCTGACAAAAGATATCTGAATCTAAAAAGCAAATTGAGACTCAAAACGGAGTCATTTTTTCTAACTCTTCTGATAAAAATTGAAAAATATTTCTTCTGGGATTATGCTGTCAGACATGATTAGTTCTTTTCTTCCACTTTTATTTGATTACTTACTATTTATCAATTTTTATGCTTTTAAACTCTCTCAAATATGAGCAAATGTAGCTTGTTTCTCTTGAGAAATAAATAAAGCAGTATAAACATTTATTCTTTTCCCTTTTGTCTCTTCCCTGAATCTCTAACAGGGCATTTTAAAAATATTCAGTCTGAATGAATTAATATATGCTATATGATTATCATACTCGAGGCAGATGGATTGTTAAAGCAAAACCCCATATAATTTAGTTTGCAACATAGTAATCCCTTTTAACATAGTGAAATGTTTTATTTTTATAATAGACTCAGAATTGAGAACACTAGGTGTTATGGTTCTTGCATCATAATAATTGCTATTTTGGGGAAATTGGACTGCATAATGCAAATATATGGGTTCTAGATAAATTTAGATGCAAACTTAGTAATTTTATGACAAAAATGATTTACTTTTGGCTTAATGATCACTTAAGATACATCAAATTAGCAAAGCACAGGCCAAATTCGACTTTAAGCTCAAAAACAGATTTTCTAAAAAATTCAGCAGATACTTTAATTATAATTTCTTATAATTTCTTTCCAGAGATGATTTGTGGATATGTGTACCTAAACAAATATGTGTGTTCATTCCCCAAATCTTTTCTTTAAAACTGCTTTCCTACACTACCCCTTTCTTTCTCAATCTCTCTCTTCCTCCTCTCCTCTCCCTTACTTCTTTCCTTCCATTCATGTGCTTCCATTCTTTCTTATAATTGTATGTAGATCATTCCATTTCAGTACATTGTTTTCACAGCATTCTTATTATTTCTGATTCCATTATTGGATGTGTCATTTTTTATTTAACCATAAATTTATCCATATTTAAACCATTTTTTATTAATGGCTATTTTATTGTATTTTGTTGCAAATATTTTCTATTTTTATGGTAGCAGAAGTACATTTGTACAAATGTCATGCCATATACATGAGTAAATACACATATTGGCATAATACATTTCTGAAAGTGGAATTGCTGGGTCAGGATGTAAGGATAATTGTTGTAGATATTGTTAAATAGTTCCCATACTGGTTTGTGAACTTAGCCTCCCAATAGCAGTAAGAAAGCTAGTCTGTCACTCTTGGCAGGTCAATGTGTTACCTAAGTTCTTAGATCTTTGCTGTATAAATGAAAACTTATATCTTCCCCAAAGAGTTAAAGATACCATATTACAGTGATCCATGCATACTCATGTTTATAGCAGCACAATTCATAATATCTAAATCCTGGAAGCAGCATGTATGTCCATTGACAGATGAATGGATAAACTGTAATATTTATACACAGCAAAGTACTACTCTGCCATAAAGATAAACTTGAGTTGTTTGTAGAAAAATGGACCCAACTTGAGACCATAATATTAGATGAAATAAATTGGACACACAGGCTTATGTGTTGCATGGTTTCTCTTATATGGAAAACCAAAAGTATAAATAATGAGCCCAAAACACAGAAAGGTAAATAATAGGAAGTAGAAACATAGAGCTTTCTCTAAGGGAAAAAGGATCAGGAGATGGAGAGAAGGAATAAGAAGGGGAAAGATAGAGGGATGAGAAATAAATGATGACAAGCTATGTTTATGTTCATGGACCAACTCCATAAAGGAATATAAACATAAGGTACTGCAAACATGTGCCAAAAAATAAAAAAAGGAAGAAGATCAAGTGATAGGTAAAAGGGGGAGGGAAGGAAAGGGAAGATGAAAAAAGGAACTAAGATGTATTATGTACATTTACTAATTTCCCCTAAGAAATGTAAATATTATGTATTGTAAACATGTCCTAATAAAATAATTTTTAAAATGTAATTTCAATCTTGTCTTAATTTGTATTTTCTTATTAAGAGTGAGATTCATAATCTTTTACAGATTCTTCACACCCTTTTAAAATTGAGTTATTGCTCTTTTACACATTGAGTTATAGGGGCTCCTTTTAATTTAGGATTTTTTACTCATTTGGAATGCGTCACATTTTAAAATCTATCAATTATTTCTCATAATATGAGATTAAGCGTCAGAAAACATTAATGATTCACTAAAAATCCTACAAATTGGAACACCAAGAAGACGTACTTTGAGTCCTTCAATAAAGTTTGATGTCTAACTTCCTTATAACACCAGGAACATTTTTATCATGGACCCAGCCTGGCTGTCGTGCTGTGAGAAGTGCTGTCTTCTCTGGTAGACTGTACATCTCAGAAGATCATATTATTTTTTTAAAAATTTTGTTTTCTTTGTATTTTGCCATGAAGTAGTTTTAGCCACGTGGGAACTTTGTGCTGTAAATCATCAGTATTTTTTAATGATGAATAAAATTAGGGATCATGATCTATATCAACTCTTCCACCATGGTATCTTAATAGGTACTTTATGTTTATTTTTCTGGTTTCAACATTTTGTTCAATCTAGAAATCATTCTGGTTCAAGATGTGGATTTCTTTATAGCTAAAAATCTCTTTCTCTATATTGACTGACACTCCACCTTTGTAACGTCCAAAATCATCTAATGAATGTGAATTTATTATTGACTCATTTCACAGAGACCTGAGCAGAATTTTAATTAATATTTTATAATCTTTTAAAGAAACTAGTGATCCTAGTTCTTCTAAATTTCTCTTCATTTTCAGCATATATGTATATATATATATATATATATATATTTTTTTTTTTTTTTTTTTCTGACAGAGTTTACTATGTAGTGAAGGCTGATCTTGTACTTGCTTATGTAGCTCAGGCTTAAATGTGCAGTGATTCTCCTGCCTCAACCTTTCAAGTGCTGGAATAATAGGCATGAATCACCATGCCCAGATATATTCTTATTTTTGTTGGATTTTAGAATTCATTTGCTCAGCTAAAAATAAACTAGTTTACTTATTGAGATATTATTAAATACATAGCTAATGATAAGTATTAATTTGCTACTATTGAATCATCTAGGAAAGTGATATGTCTTTCTATTTGTTTGCATCTTGCTAAATTTTCCTTCACAATATTTTTGACATTTCTTGCTAGTTTTATTCTTTTGTAATTTGATACATGGAATAATTTCTCCTATCGAGTTTTTTGTCTCCTTTTTTTTCAGATATATGATGCTATTTGTTAGAGCTTTTTTACACTGTCTTCTTTCTGAGTTCTCTATGGTATGTTGCTGAATTACCCTGCATAGTCCCACCTTTTAAATATGTCATATCACTATTCTTGGGAAATTGTATTGGATAATAACAGCAGATTTTAAACTGTGATAAGGGATATCTATTTTATTTCTTTTTTTGTGAAATTACCACTAGTGTTTCCTCCTTAAGCATGGGGTTGGTTTTCCATCCAAGTTAAGGTAGTATCCATCTTTTTCTATTTCACTGTTACTCTTTCAGTAATGGTTAATTTTTCATTTACATTCATATAATAAACCTTGCTTATGTTTGTATTATTCTTGTAATATGCTGCAAGATTTTATTTGGATTTTTGCATTGATAGTTATAAATATGGGTTTTTTTGTAGCATTCATTTTAATGTTATTTTTTAATGTTTTTTTGGCTTTTGTTATTATGTTTGGTTAACAAAAATAATTTTAAATTTCTCCACATATATCTATAATCTGAACAGTTTCAATAGAATTAGAATTATATGCTTTTAAAGATGTGTGAACATTACTATGAGGGTCCCCAGCAGGCAACATTCCATGGCCCAGAATGGTAGTGGGACACTGTATCCCAAGGGACCAGACAAAACCAGCAATTGCAGAGAAGGTCCAGTGTACCCTGTCAAAGCAGGCCATGGTGGAACACTTTTTCTCAAGAAACCCCCCAGAACCAGCAGTTGGAGACTGAGACCTGACATTGAACAGGAGAGTCTTAATCAGCAATGAGAACATAAAACACTTTCCCAAGTGCCATACTCTCCTGTCATTGATTGGTGAGTGAAACAGAGTGATGGTGCCTGCACAGTCCCACAGAGTAGCAACTAGAGAATGGAACTGCCATTTTATATCAAAGTGGTCTGGGGTTAAAATTTAAGCAGCAGACCAGCCCTAGGGTCACTTCAGTGTCAATATTTAGAAGTGGAATGGGGAAAGGGCTGTCCCGTGAGGATACACTGCCAGTAGTTGGACAACAGACTTGGGGGAATTTGACTGAGAAGTAGAAGCTGGAACCCAAACTCCAGTCAGATGAATGCCAAACGTTGGCCCTTACCCACTAGCTGCAAAGGACTAAAAGCAACCCCCTGGCCTGTGGGGAACAAGGACTTTCCTTCACTTGGTCCAAAAGCCCAAGCAGGCATGAAGTCTTAGCTGGTGATGGGACATGGACACCCCCTATTCCCAAACCTGTGATCTGAAGTGCAAGCAGGCAATCACCACCACCTGCCCAGTGAGCTTCAGGCAAACAGCTTAGGTTAGCTGTGGATAAAGGCACTTCACTTGCCTTACCACCAATTCATGTAAGTCAAGGAGTCAGTGGTATGTCCAAGATCAGCCCTGCACTCAGCAGTAATCCTACTGCAGACCATGCCAAATTATTCAAGACAGATTCTGGCTATAATTAGGAAACTATCATCAAGCCAACAGTACCAGTAATTTATTTATAATAGTATTTTTATTTTATTTTGGGAGGTGTTGTATAGGTTTTGATCTTTATCATTTGGTTTGTTTTCTCTGTCTTGCCTCTGTCTTTCCTCACCAGTCTTTAACTCTTTTGTGAGTTTTACAGGTGAATTAACACTACCTCTAGTCTTTTTCTTGTCCTCTTCTCTAGCTTCCCCAATTTTGGTTGATCATCCTTAATCCTTCAGGCTTCCTTTTACTATATTTCTCTTTATATGTCTCTGCTGTGTTCCCTATCTCTCTTAAATACCCCTTCTACACAGGATAAAATCACCCTACTAAGGGGAAACCCACAGCATACAAATTCCTGGTCTATGTTGGAGGTTGTTATATAACACAGATCTTGCTGCTGTGGTTAGAGATACCAAAGTAGAAGTCACCACAGTTTATAGTTTCTAGCCTATGTTTGATGATATTGTTGTTACTAATCATACTACTTTAGCCAAGATGTTACACTTTCTGTAATCAGTTTTATGATGAAACTGTGATAATCTGGGGATCACAATCATCCATCCCATAGCCCAGTATGAAAAGAATCACATTATCCCTAATAAAGTGGGAAGATAGGATTTTGGGACAGACACAAAGTCCAACAGCCAGCTCCAACTAGAAGATGCCTCAGAGGAATAAAAATTTCCTTAGGAAGCTTCAATGCCAATGATAAAGCAATCTAACAGAAAAATATAAACAACACAGAAAACAAATAAAAATTTAAAAATAGAAAATAATGAGATGCAAAAGCAAAATGTAATCCAAGACTTCCAGCCCACTAAAGACAAACCCAAGGGATAATAAGATAAAGGAAAACAGAAGCTATCTACCTGAATTCACTGGAATGACAGTAGAAAATTATATATATATATATATATATATATATATATATATATATATAATAAAAACAGAAATAATCTCACAGGTTAAAAAAAGAGATGATGACCATATGAAGGACTTATCAAATCTAGAGTAAGTATAGATTGAAAAATTAGAGGAACACAAAAGAATAATGGAAATTGTGAATAAACAGCATATGAAAGAAATGAAATCTATGAAACAGATTCAAATAGATCCTCAAGAAATTAAAAATTCTATTGAAAGTTTGAAAAACCATATAAAAGAAAGTGAAGACAGAATGTTAGACTTATAAGATAAGATCATAGTTAGTGATCATAAAAGAAAGATCTCTTAAAAATAGCAAAGGGCCATGTAAAAACAATCTAACAACTGCAAGATGATGCAATGAAGAACAACATAAAACTGGGGTCAATGAAAATGTACGAGTCAAAACAAATGACATAAAAAATATGTTCAGAGAATAGTTGAAAACTTCCCAAACATGAAAAAAGAAATTGACATCAGATAAGTGAGACATACAGAACTCCAATTAATCATGAACAAAATAAAGCTACACCAAGGCATATAATATTCAAGATTCCAGATATCCAGCATAAGAACAGAAAAAAAAAAAAACCAAACAAATCACCTGTAAAGGAAAGCCAATCATAATTGCAGCAGACTCCTCAACACAAACTCTTTAAGTCAAGGAGAGCTTGGAATAAAGTATTTCAAGCTCTGAAAGAAAAAAACTTCTTATCCAGATTGATGTATCTTTCAAAACTATCTGTCAGAATTAAGGGAGAATGGAAATATTTCCATGAAAAAGAATAACTAAAGAAATTTATGACAACCAAACTATCCCTATAAAATATCTGAAAGATATTCCAGACAGAGAAAATAAAGCCTAAAATTCCAAGTGTATCAGTAGAAGGAAGCCATCAGACAGGGAAAGCAATTAAATAGAGAGGAGAGACAGGAAACAATCAAAAGGCAAATTATGTAAGATAAGCAAGCCAATACACAACAATTATGACCATCAGTGTAAATGGTCCTAATTCACCAATCAAAAGAAATGTGCTGGAAGAGTACATCAGGAAACAATATAAAATAATATACTGCATTCAAGAAACACTTAAGTCAAAAAGAAATTCATAGACTGAAAGTCAAAGGATGGAAAATAAAACTCCATGTGATGGCAACACAGAAAAAAGCAGGAGTATCCTATTCATAGACAATGTAAACTTCAAACCAAGACTGATCAAAAGAGATAAAGAAGTATACTGCACATTTTTTAAGGGAAAATTACACAAAGAGGTAACAATTATAAACATACATGCACCAAATACAGGAGAACCCACTTATATAAAACAAATATTAACAGACATGAAAAATCAAATAAACAATAAGATAATTGTAATGGAGGACTTTAATACTCTATTGTTACATTTATATAGTTCAACTAGACAAAAATATCAACAAAGAAATATCAGAACTGAATCAAACCTGTGAGCAAATCATTTTAGTATATTTCTACAGTGATACACCCCACAAAATCAGAATGCACTTTCTTCTCAGAAGCATATAGAATATTCTCCAAGACAGGCCACATACTATATCCCATAGAACATGCTTAAGTAAATGCAAAAGAATTAAAATTATCCCATGCTTATTATTGGACCATAGTGCAATGAAATTGGAATTAAATGGCAAATGAAACCACAAAAACTCTATAAGTACATGAAAATTAAATAACACCCTCCTGAACAATCAATGGTCACAGAGGAAATTAAAGAAGAAATTAAACAGTATCTACAGTTAAATGATAATGCCAAATAATGTACAGCAACTTATGGGATGCAGTGAAAGCAGAGAAGGACCCAATCAAAACAAAGAACTGCAGGTCAATCTTCATAATGAGTATAGATGCAAAAATCCTCAACATGATACTTGTAAACAGAATGCAGCAAATAATCAAAAAGATTATATACCATGACCAAGTAGAACTCATCCCAGAGATGCAGAGGGGGTTCCACATATATAAATCAATAAATGTAACACACCATATTAACAGAATCAATGATAAAAACCACATGATCATCTCAATAGATGGAGAAAAAGCATTTGACAAAGTCCAACACTCGTTTATGATAAAAACCCTACAGAAAATTGGAATGGATAATCTTTAATCTTAATCTGATAAACACTGTGAAATATCTTAAGATACAAAGGACAATCCTCAGTACAAATAATATCCAGCCTAAAATACACCCAAAACCTGCAGCTGAGAAAGTCTGATTTAGATAATTTTATTGAAGGAAAATTATTTACTTTTATCAGTTCTCATTGTTCAACATAATGATTTAACAGAGAACGTATTCCTCTGAATTGTATTGCTTCTGTGTTACGAAGGACAAACAGCTGAGAGTAGTGGCACAAGCCTGTAAACCCAGAACTCAGGAGCCTGAGGTACCCTGAGTTTGAGGCCAGCCTGAGGTACATGGAAAGACCCTATCTCAAAAACAAAACATAAATAAATAAGTTTAAATAAAATGAACAAACAATCATCTATACTTCTTTGAAAATCTGAAATTTTCTGAAAATAGATTTTTGTGCTTCTGATATAATTTTATATCAACAAACATTTCCATAATATTAGTTATTTCATCAGTGAATTAAAGGGAAGCTATTCATTAAGAAACTTCATCCTCATTACTGATGAAGAGCTCTAACTCAATTATTTTCTGATTACATAGCATGGTATTTGTGAAAATTAGTAAAAATAGTTCACCTTTCTTTGGGAGTAGAGAAAGAGCTTGTTAGAATAATGAAGTTGGACAGAATTGTCTGAGATTTTATTTAAAATATCATTTTGTTAATTAGCCTGTTTCTTTTCTCAGAGAACAAGGTCAACACTGATAGAAATCTATTCAAGATCTCTTTTTTTTTTTTTTTGGTACTGGGAATCAAACTCAGGACCCCACACTTGCCAGGCAGACACTGTGCCACTGAGCTAAATCCCCAGCCTCAAGATCTGTTTCTTTATCAGTAGCTCATTTTTCAATTTCACCACATACTTTGGAACAAATATGAACAATAGTACCCTGGATTTATAATGAAATCCAGTTACTTTGTTTTCTATTTGTTTGTTTTTATTTGCTTTTTTTTTTGGCAGGGTTTCATTTGTATTCCAGACTGGCCATGAATCACTATGTAGCCATTGGAAGCTTCAAACTTGGGATCCTCCTGCCTTGTCTCTCTTGTGTGCTGGGATTAGAAGCATGAACTGTCATGCACAGCTAATGTTTGACCACTTTGAAGAAAAAGTCTGCTGCCAAAATAATAATTTAAGAATGACTGACTATATCTTCTTTTTTCATGTTGGTCGTGCATCCAAAGCAAGGACTTGTATTGATTGCTTCTGGATTGGGGTGCAGAATGTCATAGTATTCTAAACCCTGTATCTTTTTGAAAGTGATATGTCTGAAGGAAAGTTCCTGTGGTGTAGCTCCAGTACTGAAATATCTGTTTATAATTCACTTTTAATGCAATACCAAGTAGCAGTCAAGTATTTGGGAAGGTTTTAAAACATTTCAGGACATGATTCTTATTGGAGGCTTTCGTGAGATCTCAGAATGATTTTTATAGAACTAGTGATAAATATCTTAATGAACTCTGTGTATAATTGAAGAAAACTGATTTGTGAATGATGAATGTGCATTTAGAACAAAAATAAGGTATGTAGTTAAGTTGTTTATGAGTATAAATTCCTCTGAGGGCTGATAGCTGCTTTCTACAACAAGCTCTCCAGCTAAAGGTTCCCACTAGCAGCTGTTTCAATGTTAATTGTCTTTTTTTAATAAGTAGTTTCACAGTGCCAGAGTTCTTTCTGTGTGTCTACTGCATCCAAATTCAAAGGCATCATTAAATAATCTGGAGGACAGTATGACAGATAGCACAATCCTTCTGGTACTTGCACTTCCACAGGTCTCTCGATGTCTTCTTAATTAGGATGGAAAGTAAAAGTGACAGAGCCAATGCTAGTGAACAGGCAGCATCTGGCACCTCTATGAGAGGGGGCAGATTTAGCAGTTGGGGGTGTAGTATAATAATTCATATTTCCTGACAGACAGGAACACTTAAAAAATGGATTGTTGCCAGATTCTTGCTAGTCAAATGTAACTTCTTGCTACTTCTGCAATTTTGTGTGATAAGAATAAGTGAGTCTACTGAGATCCCACAAGATCAGTTCTAAAGAACTTAAAGTTGAGCTCAGGGGAACTGAATTTCCTTAGGAAAGAGTTGAGATATTTCTTTGGGAAAGATTACTTGAACACATGGAGTAAAATTGTCTTTTAGTCAGTCTAGAAGTTTTTGGTGATGGACTTTATTGCATGTATTAACTGACTTGAATTATTAGCAAGTGAAGTTCAGAAAGTAGGTAAGATGCAAGTTACAGTACCAGAAGTTTGGTGTGTAAATTTTAGAACAAGATCATATGCCAAGAAAATGTAATTTGTATGCCATATCCATGGGATTTTCATACATCTACTTATCTTGTCACCTGTGAACATTTAACAAATGATGTAATTTTATGTATATATAATTTAATGAAACCTTTAAAATTCTCAACTGTTTCATTCTCATGGTATCAAGTGAACAACCTAATTTTTTGTTATCTTTTAATTGAGGAAACTTTTCTTTTTTAAAATTTTATTTTACAGAGAATAAAACAAAAGAGGACAAAACAATGAAGATCAGAACAGAACAATACAAGCAACACAGCACTTCACAACAAGACAATTGGATATCAACAGTAGCTACAATAATATCTTTCTTTGAAATAGTTGAGCATTGCTTCACACACAATAATATTAAACATAACAAAATAGAATAAAAGCATTCAAGAGAATGAAACTATTACAAGGCATTCTGAACCAAATAACAGAAGATGAACAATGGCTACTCTAATATCTCATTTTCCACAAAAAATTTGTTTATACTATCATACATATTAAAATCCAATAAGACACAATATGATAGAACCAATGGTAATAGAAGAACAAAAGCATGGTAGGACTATAAAGCAAGATGATATTAAATCAGCAATGGCTGTCATAATGTCTTGTTTTCTTCAAAGTAGCTGTTCATACCATCACACATAATAAGGTCAAACAAAACAGAATAAAACCATTCCAACCAATGAATGAAAACATTACAAGACTTCAAGGCAATATAATGGGGAACTGTGATTACCATAGAATCTTATGCACTCTTACCATTTCTTATACTAGGGAGACTATACGGTGTATATACATGTGAGTTTAATTTATTTTGCTTATGAGTATGGTCTCAAGTTGCTTCCATTTATTTATAAATATCTCAATGTGATCATTCTTTATAGCTGAGTAGTACTCCATTGCATAAAAGTACCACAATTTTTTTAATCCATTCTTCAGTTGATGGGCACTTAGGTTGTTTCCAAGATCTGGCTATTACAAATAGTGCTGCTATAAACATGGGTGCACATATATCACTGTGGTATGATGTTTTCAGTTCTTCTGGGAATATGCCTAGGAGTGGAATAGCTGGGTCAAATGGGACTTCCAATCCCAGCTTTTTGAGGAATCTTCAGACTGACCTCCACAGTGGTTGCACCAGTCTACACTCCCACCAACAGTGCAGAAGAGTTCCTTTTTCCCCACAGCCTTTCCAGCATTTGTTGTTGATAGTTTTGTTGATCTTGGCCATTCTTTCTGGAGTGAGATGGAATCTCAGTGTGGTTTTAATTTGCATTTCTCTAATGATCAATGATGATGAACATTTTTTCATATATTTATTTGCCATTCGTATTTCTTCATTTGAGAATTGTATGTTCATCTCAGATGCCCATTTTTGGATTGGTTCTTTGAATTTCAGGGGTCTGATTTTTTAAAAAATTCTTTATAAGTTCTAGACAGAAGTCCTTTGTCTGAGGGACAGTTCACTAAGATTTTTTCCCAATTTGTGGGTTTTCTTTTTCACTATGCTAGAGATTTCTTTGGCCATGCAGGAACTGTTTAATAAGATGTGATCCCAGTTATTGATTCTGGGAAGTATTTCTCAAGCAGTTTGGTTCTTGTTCATGAATTCTCTACCTACCCCTATGTCTTCAAGATTTTTGCCTACTTTGTCTTCCAACAGATTCAGTGTTTCTGTTTAATATTTAGACCTTTGATCCATTTAGATTTTAGGTTAGTATATGGTGATAGGCATGGGTCTATTTTTAGTTTTTGGAATATGGATAGCCAATTTTTCCAGCACCATTTATTAAAGAAACTATCATTCTTCCAGTGAATCTGTTTGGCTCCTTTATCAAAGATAAGGTGGTTGACTGCGTTTGTAGTTGTGGTTGTATCTTCTAGTCTATTCCACTGATCTTCAGGTCTGTTTTTATTCCAATACCATGTTGATTTTATTATAGTAGCTTTGTAGTGTAACTTTAAGTCAGGGATTGTGATGCCTCCTGCCTTGGCTTTGCTGCTTAGAATTGCCTTTGCTATTCTAGATCTCTTCTGGTTCCAGATGAATTTTAGGAGTGATTTATCTAGATCTATGAGGTATGTTAGTGATATTTTCATTGGGATTGCATTGAATGTGTATAACAATTTTGGGAGATTGGCCATTTTCACAATATTTATTCTTCCTATCCATGAACAAGGGATGTCTTTCCATTTTCTGAGGTCCTCTTTGATTTCTTTTTTCAGGGTATTATAATTTTCCCTATATAGCTCTTTTACTTCTTTCATTAGGTTAATTCCTAAGTATTTCATTTTTTTGGATGCTAGTGTGAAGGGTGTGGCTACTCTTATTTCTCTCTCGGTGATTTTGTTGTTAGTGTATAGGAATGCTAAGGATTATTGAGTATTTACTTTGTATCAAGATACATTGCTGAATTTATTTATTATATCTAGCAGTCTTTCCATGGAGTTTTGGGGGCCTTCTATGTAGAGTATCATGTCATCTGCAAATAATGATAGTTTAACTTCCTCTTTTCCTATCTTTACTCCTTTTATTTCCCTCTCTTGTCTAATTGCTCTGGCTAGTATTTCAAGTACTATGTTGAATAGGAGCAATGATAAGGGACATCCTTGTCTCATGCCTGATTTTAAGGTAAAGACTTTCAGTTTTTTGGCCATTTAATATCATGCTGGCTGTTGGTTTGTCATAGATGGTCTTTATCATATTGAGGTAGAGACCATCTATTCCAATTCTCTGTAAGGTTGTTACCATGAATGGGTGTTGGATCTTATCAAAAGCTTTTTCTGCATCTATAGAAATGGTCATGTGATTCTTGCTTTTGGCTCTATTGATATGGTGGGTTACAGTTATTGATTTATGTATGTTGAACCATGCAGGAATGAATCCCACTTGGTAATGGTGTATAATCTTTTTGATGATTTGCTGCTTTCTGTTTGCCAATATTTATTGAGAATTTTTGCATCTATGTTCATTAGGGAGATTGACCTGGATTTGTCTTTATTAGTTGTGTCTTTCTCAGGTTTTGGTACTAGAATAATATTTGTTTCCAGGAATGTCTTAGGGAGAATTGCTTCCCTTTTGATTTCATTGAACAGTTTGAGGAGTGTTGGTATTAAGTCTTCTTTGTATTTCTTGTAGAATTCCACAGTGAATCCATCTGGACCTGGGCTCTTTTTTGTTGGTAAGGACTTAATTACATTTTCAATTTCATTAATAGAAATTGGGTTATTCAGCAATTTTACATCTTCTTGATCCAGCTTTGGTGGTTCATATGTTTCTAGGAATCTGTCCATTTCTTCTGTTATCAAACCTATGAGAGTATAGGTTTTCGAAATAAGTGTTGGTGATCTTCTGTATTTCCACAGAGTCGGTAGTGATTTCACCTTTTTCATTCTGTATTGCATGAATTTGAGTCTTTCCTTTCCTTTTTTTAAATTAGGTTGGCTAGGGGCTTATCAATTTTATTTATTCTTTCAAAGAACCAA
The DNA here is from genome assembly GCA_004027455.1 of Hydrochoerus hydrochaeris. Taxonomy (NCBI): domain Eukaryota; kingdom Metazoa; phylum Chordata; class Mammalia; order Rodentia; family Hydrochaeridae; genus Hydrochoerus; species Hydrochoerus hydrochaeris. The sequence goes on along the minus strand of PVLA01015029.1, from coordinate 1,243 downwards.
CTCTTTGATTCATTGATTCTTTGTATTATTTTCTGAGTTTCTATTGCATTAATTTCTGCTCTGATCCTTATAATTTCCTCCCTTCTTTTGGCTTTGGGATTGGCTTGCTCTTCTTTTTCTAGCTGTCTGAGGTGTAGTATAAGGTTTGTTTATTTGTGTTTGTTCTATTTTCCTAGTGTAGGAACTCAGTGCAGTAATTTTCCTCTGAGGACTGCTTTCATTGCATCCCACGGATTCCAAGTAAGTTGTATTTGTATTTTTGTTTGCTTGCAGATATTGTTTAATTTCTTCTTTAAGTTCCTCTGTAACCCACTGATTTCTCAAGCATGTACCATTTCCATGTGTTTGTGGGGTTTTTGCAGTTTCTTTTATCATTAATTTCTAGTTTCATGGCACTATGATCTGATAACATGCATGGGATAATTTCAATTCCTTTGCATTTACTTGAATATGTTCTGTGGAGTAGTATATGGTCTATTTTAGAGAATGTCTCATGTACTGCTTAGAAAAATGTATATTCTGATGTTGTTGGATGGAATACTCTGTATATGTCTATCAAGTGCATTTGTTCACAGGTGTGATTCAGTTCTGTTATTTCTTTGCTGATTTTCTGTCTAGTTGATCTGTCCCTCTGTGTCAATGGCATGTTAAGGTCTCCTGCTATAATTGTGTTATTGCTTATTTGATTTTTCATTTCTGTTAATACTTGCTTTGTATAGCTGGGTGCTCTGGAATTTGGTGCATATATATTTAAGATTGTTAGCTCTTCCTCTTGAAATTTTCTCCTAACTAGTATGTAGTGACTTTCTTTATCTCTTCGGACCTTTCTTGGTTTGAAGTTCACATTGTCTGCAAACAGAATAGCTACCCCCACTTTTTGAGTTCCTGTTACATGGAGTATTGTTTTCCATCCTTGGACTTTCTGTCTATGTGTTTCCTTTTGGGTTAGATGTGTTTCTTATAGACAGCATATGGTTGGACGTTGTTTCTTGATCCATTCTGGCAGTCTGTTTCTTTTAATTGGTGAATTGAGGCCATTTACAGTAATGGTTATAACTGTTATATATTGGTTTGTTGTTGACATATTATCTTTCTGCTGTTGTATCTTTATCTTTCCCTTCTGTTTAATTTTCTGTCTTGCTTAGTGGTTTTTTCCTATGTGTATCAAGAATGTCTTTGCATATTCTTTGCAGTGTTGGTTTGGTGATCATGAAGTTCTTCAACTGTTCTTTGTCATGGAAGT
>PVLA01015028.1:0-27368 GCA_004027455.1 Hydrochoerus hydrochaeris | reverse complement strand
AGATATTAGCATAATGAGACCCGGGAATTTAGCTCAATGGCATAAGCACCTGCCTTACAAGCATGCATTCATGAATTCGATACTGAGTACAAAAAAAAAGATTTTAGCATCATGAAATAATCATGTATGATTTTATTGAAGAAGCAGCTCTTTACTGACTGTCAAGGGGATAAACTTTACCACCATTCAATTTTTTTCCTAGTCCAGAGCATCTTCATGTCATTTTTCACAACTGCATTCCCCAGAGCATAGACGAGTGGGTTAAACATAGGGGTGATAACAGTGTAAAATACAGTCAAGGATTTATCAATGGGAAAAGTAGAGGGAGGTCTCCCATACAGAAAAATGCAAGAAACAATGAAGAGGATAACCACCACGATGTGGGAGCCACAGGTGGATAAGGCCTTGCACCTCCCTTCCTGACTCAGGTTCTTCAGGGAGTGCAAAATGATCGCATAGGATATTAGTAAGACTGTAAAGATGACCACACAGATTGCTCCATCATTGGCCACCACTGTGAGACCAATAGGATAGGTGTCTGTGCATGTGAGTTTTAATGCAGCGTACATGTCACAGATGAAATGGTTGATGATATCAGGGCCACAGAAAGGAAGGTTGTGTAAACAAACAGAAGATGAAGGACAGCATGCACAAAACCCCAAACCCAGGCCAACACCAACAAATGTACACAGTGCCATTGGTTCATGATGGTCAGATAAAGCAAGTGTTTATACATGGTCACAGAGCAGATATAGGCCATGGACAACAGGGGTAAAATCTCAGCAGCACCAAATAAGTGACCTACAAAAAGCTGAGTCATGCAAGCTTTGAAGGAAATGGCTTTCTTATCACTGAGTAAGTCTATGATCATATTTGGGGTAACTAGTGGAATAAACAGCATCCATAAATGATAAATATCTAAGAAAGAAGAACATAGGGGCATCCAAGGCTGGGCTGAGTGTCACAGTCACAACAATGAGTAGGTTGCCTGCCATTGTCACTTTGTAGATCAGCAAGAACACAGCAAATAATATTTTCTGACCCTGAGGGCTCTGAGTGAGCCCAAGGAGCACAAAGTCAGTCAGATTGTTCCTTTGCTCCATACGTCCTTCTGTGTGTCTTTGTGTCACTGCTAAGAAGAAACGTATCTACAAACAGAATTATTACTAGCAAATCCATGAAATTTTAGGATACTATATTTATTCCACAACTTAGTGCTACTGTTTATGTTTTACAACTCTCAGAGAAGAATGCAAGTCTAATAAAGCATTATTCCTAACTATAACCATCATATATATTAATAGTTTTATCAATAAATTAAAGATATTTTGGGAAAGACCAATTATGAGATGAAAACTTCTGCTATAACTAGCTTTCCATATGGAAGCTATGAAGATGTTTGTGTATATAACATAATAAACAACAACAAAGATTGGCTAAAAATTAATGTAAAAAAAGAATTATTTTGTATTAATATCAAGGAAATAAAAGAGATGACTTTCTATTTTTTGTCAATAGAAGAATTTTCTCAAATAATAAAATAAATCTAAAATATACACACTTGTCAACTTCAAATCATTTTAAGCATGTAAGAAATTATACTATGAGCAAATTTACTAAAGAAGTTTGAAGAAGAGATTTGTATTTCATAAGGCATAAAAAGTTAATGCCTAAAATAGACAAACATCTTCAAGAAATTTATAAACACAGGACAATACTATTGGATAGTGTATAAATGAAATAAATAACCAATTAAGAAAAAATCAGTCAAATGAAAAATTAATATATGATAGGATGCTGGATTTCACCTGAAAACAGAAAATAGCAAAGTTAAAAAAATTATGTATCACTACATATCCATGAAATTTAGAGTATAAGTATTAAATCGTGGTTAGTACAAATGGAAGAAAGTATCATCTTACTCATTAAATGAAATGTACATTTTATAGTTTTTGGAACATAATTTGTCAACCTCTTTTGGAAATAAAAATATTCATAGTTTCTATAATAAATGTATTTTTGAAATTATCTTATGGAAATGAAAGTCCTAGTACATAGGATATATGCACAATAAATTTTGATGGAATTAATGGAATCATTAAACAAAAACATATAATAAGTATAGGTGAATGATAATAAAGAAGTTGTTGAGTAAAATTCAAAACACGTTACATAAAAAAAGCATTGTAAAAGAATTAATGACTAGTACAGTACTGTCTGAGAACCTTCAAAAACTGTCTCTGTATAAAAATATGCACACTTCTAAGTATAAGACATATTATTATGAAAAAAATAAAATATATGTGTGTCAAAGATAAACAAAGATAAAAATATCATATATATATATATATATATATATCCACTTGTAAAAGTTCTACACAGCCACAGTGATCATGAAAATATTAAAAGATATGTTTTGATGCAAATTTACTTAACATTTTTGCTATCAGTATGAGCAAAAACAAGTGATGATATGTGAAACTAAATTGACTTATGCAGAAAATCTTACTTTAGAGAAATATAGAAAGAAAAATAGAAGTATAGAGTGAGAGTCAGACATAGATGGAAATACAGAGACAGAGACAGGGATATCGTCAGAGAGGATAAAGACTGAGACACAGACAGTGAAGACTGCACTCAGGAAAAACAACTCTACTATACATTGGACCAATAGTCACTAACTCAGTTACTTCTTTAATCCTATTCATGACTGTTAATCTTTAAATACACTTTGACTTTATGGGTACTTTAATCTGACCTCAGAAATTCTGCGATTTACTCCTCACAAACCAAGAATTTCTGTAATCCCAGCTGTGGCCACATAGGCTCCTGCAGCTTGCACCATTTTCATCACCCTCTTTCATCACCTTTCATCACTGCTCCTCTGATTCTTGCATCCTCCATTCCTTTCCCAGAATCCAGCATTTTGTCTACATAATTACACAGTGTAAGTGTATTTGTTCAAAAAATTGCATGCTGCAAAGCCAGCCTGAGCTACATAGTGAGCTCAAGTCCAGGCTCAACTGCATAGTGAGACTCTGTCTTAAAAAACAAAACAATAACAAAACAAGGTAAGGTAAGATAAATTATTTTCTTTCCTTGTAACTCTTCCAAAAATGCACTTTAACTCATTTCTCTGCATTTATTATGTGAATCTGTTCAATTCATTGAAGTCAAGATCAATCTGAGTTCCTCTCTTACTTTACCAAACATTTCTAGGAATTAAACTAAAAGCAGGCTAACTATCATATTCCTTTATGCCCTCTGAAGTCTTTTTTAAACTCCCACAGAAGCTACACCATCCTCTATTTTTGACATTCTAAAGAACATGTAAAAGCAACTGAGTAAATCCTGAGATTGCACACTAAAATATTTTCCAAATCATTATGTGGAAATTAGTCTGCAATAACACTTGGGTTTGAGATGGTTATATCATTCTTCATTTCATAATATTAAAATATCCAAGAAGATTATTAAACCTGGAATCAGTGAATACATATTTTAGCAATCACGTAAGACCCTTTACTGTAACTGATCATCAGAATCACAGAATTTTATTTGTCTTTCTGACACAGAATTTCTCTATGCAGTTCAGGCTAGCCTCAAACTCACATTGATCCTCCTGCTCCAGCCTCAGAGTGTGGAATTATAGGCATGCAACATCAATCCTTGTTCATGTAGAATTTTTAAAAGAGTATTAATTCTTATGTCACCTATGTATTTTGTTACATGATATAAGCCTAGTACAAAATCATGCAAGTAAATACTCCACCTCAGTCATGTGCATGAATCAAACAGTCATTTGATGCAAGTTGTAGGTTTTGGTGCACTCTGCTGCTCTTGGAAGATAAGAGCTTCTTGCAGCAGTGCCTTCTCTGGACACACAGGTAGACAAATCACTCACACCACTGCCACACCTTGAGATGTTTCCATGTGACCAATCCTTTAAATGATTGCGGTTTCAGGAAGTTTGATTCCCCAAAGTTTCTAGGGAAAATGTGACCTTTTGAGTTTCTGCAATTTTAAAAATTACTATCAAGAATGTCTTGAAATCTCAAGAATCTGAAGCTTGATTATAAGCACAGATATCCCAAATTTTCATCATTGACAAAATTTCTTCCAAAATCAAATACTAAAAGAGCATTTCAAGGTTAAAAAAGTAAAATGTGTGGTAGAAAGCATCACATATTATTAAGAGACATATCTGCAATTTGTATTTTATAGTCATAAAAGTGAAAGAATGAAATATACTTTAAAATACTTTGATTCCCGATCAGTTATACTGGGCTGGCTTCATCCTGGATGCTGGAATTTAAGAGTAACTAAAAGACAGGAAAATCTTTAAATCTTATTTTACTTGTTTTGTGTCTATCATTTTAATTTCTGTAACAGTCAATGCTGATTTGGACAAACATTCTCTGAGGTAATAGCAAAAGTCTGTAGAAACTTAACCTGCACTTAAAACATTGAATATACTGTTTAATCATTTGGTTATTATCTCTCAGAGCATGATTTTTCCTTTAACTAAATACACAAGGATACTAAGCATCATTCTGATGGCAAACTATGCACCTCCAGAGATGCTGTGAATGTAATAACTATGCAGAAAATTGTTTAGATAAACTTATCCTCTGGGAAAAATAACAAAAATGAACTTGAGACAAAATCACCAAAAAGGAAAATGAAATCTGGATAAAATGAAATATGTAAAAATGCTCATTAAAATTGTGACCTAGCTCTGAAAGAGATGGACATTATGAAAATATATGCAACTATGAAAATGTCCATAAAGTGCAAAATTTTGCAAAATTATTATGCACTATTAAAATTACTATTTGTAAATGACTTGTGTTATAGGTAAATTTGGTGAATCCATAGCTTACCATATGCCTTATAGTTGAACTCTGAACTCACAACCAGAAAAGGAAAAAATTTAGTTCTTGGTCTTTTTTACTTGTGAGGAATTTTTATTATCGTCTCAGTCCTCGCGTGTTACTGTTCTGCTTAAGAGCTGTATTTCTTCTGGCTTTAGGCTTATTAAGTATTATGTCTCTAGTAATAGGTGCTTTTCTTGTATGTAAGCGACATATGTCTATTTGCAGACATAAAATTGTTCAGAATAACCTTGATAATCTTCAGCATTTCTCTAGTTTATATTGTATTATGTATTCTTGATTTTTTTCATGTTATATATTTGAATTTTCTTCTTTATTGAAATTAACTAAAGACCTATCAATTTTGTTTTGGCCTGTCAAAAGACTTTTTGCTTTCTTGAATTTTTCTCTTGTTTTGTATTAATTTCTTAATTTATCACTGTACTAATCTGTATTATTTTCTTCTTTTTGCTAATATTTGGTTGATTTATTTTTTTCTCATTCCTTTTGTGTAGTTTGTTTCTTTATATGAGGTCTTTCTTCATTTTTTATAATGTATGATTTTATTACAGTAAATTTTCCTCTTTCTATTGTTCCTGGGTTCCATGTAAAAAGTGAAAGTTTAAGAAGACCAAACAATCATAAAATTTAAAACCAAGACAGAAGAAAAATATGAGCAAGGAAAAATATGAAAAATATGCATTAGTATATATTTTCAAATTAAAACATAAATATGGCCAATGGATACATGAAACAGTGCTCAATTTGTGTAGTCATCAGAAAAATACAAATCAAAGGTCCTAAAATAAATCATCTCACATCTGTTAGAATTGCTATTATTGAACAGATGTTAGATAACAATTGTCAAAAGGACATAGAGAAAACACAAACATGCACTCTTTTTGGGACCCTAAATCGGTCCTGTGATTACAGAAAACAATATGGAGCTTTCTTAAAAAAATAAAAGTGGAACTAGCATATCATCCATTAATTCTATTCTGGATAGTTATTAAAAGGAAAACAAAGCATCTTATACAATCTGTACTTCACAGCAACATTATTCAATAAATCAACATATGAAAATAAGTGTCCATCACTCAATGAATGGACAGCCAAAAATTACATATATTTAGTGTATGTATAATTATTATTCAATTATATATTATATCATAAAATAAGTTGATAGGTAATATATAACACAGTAATGCAGTGCCTCAGTTCACTAATCATTCTGCTTACAAACTATTCATTTCAGAAACAGAAGCATCTGGCAATTTTTTTTCCTTTCACACACTCCAATTTAAGTGTGGAACACCCTCTTCTCCAGAACTGTGGAAACAATTAAATGTGTGAACCAAAGTCCCACTGATAGATGCTATCCTTCTACTTATAATCATTACATAATATTCATAGGATAAAATATTTTATTTTTATTGATAGAATACATATAATGCAATATCACTTAGCCTTATATAAGATTGATTTCCTGTTATTTATGATTATATGAGTGAACCTGAAGAATATATTACTAAGTCTCATAAGATAATGATGTATCTCAATTATATGTGGGATATAAAATACTCTCACAGTATAGAAGAGTAGAACAGTGCTTATCAAAGCTTGCAAAAGTGGATAAGGCTGCACTCTTGTTGGGATAAGCAAGAAAAATATTTTCTACATTTTACATGTAGTTTAGTAGCTACAGTTATGAAGATTATATTGTATACCTAAAATCTGTTAAAAAGACTGTACTGAATTCCTAAATAGGTTAAATTGATGGACCTTAATTGTTGTGATCACAATAATAAATGAAAGAAAATATTGATATATTGATGTGATCAATGTGTTTATTAGATTGACTTGGCAATTCCATAGTATGTACACATATCAAAACTTCAATAGTATGCTTTAACTACATGTGATTCCTATTTGGCAATTAATGATACATTAATAAATCTAGAAAAAGTAGAAAATATTTCTAATGGTACTATTAAAACAAGGCTACTTGTTGAAACTCTTGTTTGGAATTTTTTTCCTGTAGAATACATTCCAGTTAGATTGACAGATTATTGTGTTTCAAATTCACTGGGGTTGTTTAGTAAATGTTTAGGGAAAATTGTATAAATATTTTTTATCAATTTATAGAATAGTTACTTATTGTCAGATAAATCTTCTTTACAATTTACGTCTTTGAGATACTATATGATAATGTATGTTATGACCCCATTTGTTTCCTATCACGGTGAATGTTCCATGAATACAAGGAGATATGGAAAGAAATATCACATCTGTCTTCTATTTCCTATTTCTGCTCCAATACACATTACAGCAATGGACTCTTGAAACCTGTGTGTTAAGGAGGATTTATTTTAGGAGTAAGCCAGGCTTTATTTGAATTTTAATCAAGGTTTCCCATGACTTGTTCTGAAAGTAGAGAAGTTGTAGGAAAAGTATCATAATTCCTAGAAACTTTAAAACAATGATGGAAGCAGTTAAAAGAAGTGAAAATATGAGGCAGTTCACCACAGCAATCAATAGGAAGAATAATCATTAACATGTTATATCTCCTCTAATTCATCTATGGGTTCAAAGGAATTCTAAATGACTCACTGATTTCTTTGTAGAAATTGAAAAGCTGTTTTAAGAACCTGCATGAAAATACAAAGAAATAGAACAGTCAAAATGATTTTGATAAAGACAAAAGTTGAGTAACTCATTCTGCTGGAGTTCTATAGATACCATGAAGTGCAGAATTGGAGAAAATTTATATGTAAATATATGACTAGATAATCCAGAAATAGTTACATACACTGGATCTGTGTTTCTTTTACAAATAAGGAAAGAGAGAGAGAAAGAGACAGAGAAAGAGAAAGACAAATAGAAGGAGAAAAGGAGAAAGAGAAAGAGTATTTTCAGAAATAGCGCTGAAGCAATTGGATGTCTTCTTGCAAAAATATATATTGATAGGTACCTTGCAGCATAAATAAAAGTCAACCCAAAATTTCTTATAAATCTAATGTTAAACCAAAAAGTACAAACAGTACAATGGAGTACATCAGGGAAAATGTCTGTGAGTTTGGTTTGCACAATGATTTCCTAAACATGGCAAAAATGATTGATAAAAGAGTGAGGTTGTTAATTGCGCTCCATAAAAAGTGACATAATTATACAGATCTTTTTAAGAGAATAAAAAAAAACAACTCATTGATAGGGGCAAATTATTTGCAAATCATAAATCTGGTGAAGAATTTTTTCCAGGATGTATAAGAAACACTACTTCAGTAGTAATAACTCATTACAGAATGAGCAAAAATCCACTTAACACAGAAGATATATACAAGAAAGTTAAGCACCTGGAAAGATGCCCAATATTATCAGTTATTCAAAAATGAAATGATGTCATTACATATGAATTTGTATGGCCAAAATTTAAAAATCTGTTTAATATCAAGTTCTTAGAAGGTGAGAGAAAACATGGAGATATCATTTTTTGCTAGCTGGGGAAGAGAAATGAACAGTTTAGAAGACAGTTTGGACATTTCTGATGATAAGTCAAATATACACTTACCATAAATCTCAGAAATTCTATTCATAGATATTTAGTTTTGTAAAAAAAAATTCCAACTAAATGAAAACCTATCTACTCATACATATTCTATGTTATCATTTTAGAATAGATTTATACATAATTTCAAAAATATGGAAATAACCTGAATATTGCTCTTTGGAAAACTGTGGTAGGTCTGTAAAATGGAAAATTACCTTGCAATAAAAATGCATTCTCCACTGGCATTTACAATGGACCACAATGACCTCAAATGTACTACAGGAAAGAAGCCAGTGGCTTCTTATTTATTAATGCAACATTCAGTAAAGGCAAAATCAGGAGAGAAATATATTTGTGTTTGCCAGAACCCATTGGAAAGTGACAAGTTGACTACAAAAGTATAAGAAAATATTGTGAGGTGGTAAGTATTTAATACACTGACTACATTGGGTCCACTACAGTGGATACTTGGAAGAACCCACTACAACTCTAACTTGACTTTTTATGGTTTTCTGAAATGAAATATCAAAATGTAATAAAGAACTTCACTCTGGTTTCCTCATCAACTGAATCTTGGGTTAAAAAAAAAAACTATTCACCGATGATCTCTTTAGTCAAACCAATGTTATCTTCTATTCAACAATCCTATACTAAAAGCACATACATTTTGACCTGAGGAAAAAAACTAATTTGGAAGAAAAATTCCAAATCCGGATAATAATAAGTCTGTTATACTGATCAAATAATGAACATCACAACTTCAAAACTTCTCTTTTAGTCCCAGAAATTACCTGAGCGGAAGGTATATTCCTTTCTGATGAATATGGGTCATAGAAAATTTCCAAAAAGAGCCTATTTTTCTTCCTAGAAAATAATACAGCCACTATGTTAAATTCTTAATTTAAGCTGGACTGAGAGAAAGGAAATTAGAAGGTATGGTGTGCTTGGTTTTATCCTTTCCTTTACTTCTAAAGAACAGAAACAAATGTTTAGGCCACATCTTTCACAAACTCTTCATGACATATCTTACAATATAAAGGATAATTTATTATCCTTCATTAATTGTTTTGTATAAGTAAAGAGATGCATCCTTAAAGAATCCAGTGAGGTGACAGCATTATCCTTAAGATTTACCACGTGAATATTAGCAGGTTCACCATGAAAATGTTCACTCCATAGTTAATTTCTGGCACCAGATCTTTTCTTTTTTTTTTTTTTCCTTTTTTATAGTCTTTTTGAGACAGAGTCTTGCTACATATTTCAGGCTGGCCTTGAGCTCACTTTGTAGCCCAGGCTGGTCTCAAACTCACAACAATCCTCCTGTGTCAGCTTCCCAAGTGCTGGGATTATAGGCATGAGCCACCACACCCAGTGAACCAGAGTTTTCCATAGAGTTTTTCATCTCTGAATTTCTCAAAGTATATATTAAAGGATTCAACATAGGAGCAATAACTGTATAAATTACTGTCAGTAATTTATCCCCAGGAAAGGTGGAAACACGTCTAATATACATGACAGTACAGGCAATATAACAGAGCACAACCACAGTGATATGAGAGCCGCAGGTAACAAGGGCTTTCTTTTGCCCTTTGTTATTGTGAGTTTTAAGAGCATTTAGGATGAAGCCATAGGATATGAGCAGAAGGATAAAGACTGCCAAGCAGATGTACCTAGACTGGCAACCACAGTGATATCAATAAAGCAGGTATCAGTGCACGCAAGCTCTAACAATGGGTACATTTCACAGGTGAAAAGATAAGGACCTGACAGGAAATTGTTAGCAGGAAAATGATCCATTTTGTCACAGAGCACATCTTCATCATATCTTCCACAGTGGTGAGCACATGTTAAAATTATTAGGCATCAAATGAGATTCCCTTCCAAATAGCCCATTAGGCCTGTTGATCATTCTCATTCTTCCTGGATGATTTTTGTGGGCTACAAATAAGAGTTTCTTTTTCAGTGGATATCTGTTGAGAAGAAAGATGAAACAATCCCAATCATTCACACATTTCACACTTTCTTTAAAATTTATTAATTTTAAAGAAATATGGCACAGAAATAAGAAAAGATATACAGGACATAAGACATCTCTTTTATGCAATCTATTTTCTAGTCATGTATATGAACAATATGTACATCAATTAGCATAGATTTGAACTTTCAAATTGCTGACATTTGTAGGGAATAATGACACAACACTATCTGGAATATAAAGTGACATCTGTCTTAGAAGGTCCAGGTCAATACCATGATAGTGCATTATGAGGTTTCAGTCATATGAATCTAAGAGAATTTTGAGCCTTAGTAATTTCTCATTCAATACTAAGAGTCTGAACTCTGACTAATTAAAAAATAGAAATTAATTCAGAACACCGTTCATTCTAGAAAACAGTTTTATAAAAAAGATTACCAGATTTTTCAAGGCCTCTGGTTCTTTCCATTTCATCCTTGCATGTATAAAATGTCAGACAAGTTTATTTATACTATCCTGATCTTAGTAAATTCTTTGAACTAACCTGAACTGACCCTTTTTTTCACTGAGTTCTGCATTAGCACTTTACTGCTGCATTAAGAAATCATTATACAAACTCCTAAAAGATAGCATCCCAATGAAGTAAGTCCATACTCTGTGTGAAATGACTTAGATACGAGTCATTTTTGAAATGAAATTAGAAATGCTGAAAATACTAACTGGATTGAAATAGGAAGTGTCAGAATCTGTCTAATAAAACTATCTAAAATTATTAGTGTAAATCTATTATCTTTTAATCTGGTGATATTTTCCTCTTTTTGCATGTTTCCGTAATCAAGTAAGTCTTCAAGCCCATCACTGGATCCTAAAAAAATGCTATCCAGTTGCAAATTGGATATCCCAAAGACAATAGCCAAATAATGACTCCAGAGGTCCCATTTGACATGAATATAGACAGCTGTGAAAATATTCTGAGAGGATCAATGGAACAGATTAGAAGAAGCAAGCACAACTACAAAGACACTCAACCACTTGATATTTGACAAAGGGGCTAAATACGTCCACTGGAAGGATAGTCTCTTTAATAAATGGTGTTGGAAAAATTGGATCTCTACATGCCAAAGACTGAAACTAGATCCATGCATATCACCATGCACAAAAATAAGGTCTAAATGGATCAAAGACCTCAATATTAAAACAGAAACACTACATCTACTGGAAGACAAGGTAGGTAGAAGTCTTGGAGACATAGAGGTAGGCAGAGAATTCATGAAACAAATGCAAACTGCACAGGAAACACTTCAAAGAATCAACAAATGGGATCTCACATTATTGAAGTTTCTGCACTTAAAAAGAAATCACCAACACAGTGAAAAGAAAACCAACAGAGTGGGGAAAAATTTTAACCAGAAACCCCTCAGACAAAGGACTAGTGTCCAGAATATATAAAGAATTGAAAAACATCAATCCCCCCAGATTTAAAGACCCTCTCCAAAAATGGGAATCTGAGATGAACACACAGTTCTCAGAGAAAGATATACAAATGGCAAATAAATACATGAAGAAATGTTCGCCATCACTAATCATTCAAGAAATGCAAATTAAAACAGCATTGAGATTTCACCTTACTCCGGAAAGAATAGCTGCCATCAAGAAACCAAATGATAAGAAATGTTGGTGAGGCTGTGGGGGAAAAGGAACACTGTTCCACTGTTGGTGGGAATGTAGACTGGTGCAACCAAAATGGAAATCCATATGGAGAATTCTCAGAAGACTAGGATTAGAAGCCCCATTCAATCCAGCTATCCCTCTCCTGGGCATTTTCCCCAAAGAACTGAAAAGTTCATATCACAGTGATATATGTGCACCCATGTTCATAGCTGCACAACTTGTGATAGCTAAATCCTAGAAACAACCAAGATGCCCATCAACTGCAGAGTGGATGAAAAGGATGTGGCATTTTATACAATGGAATATCACTCAGCTATAAAAATGGATGATTTTGAGGCCTTCATAGGCAAATGGTGACAACTTGAGACTATCTTCATTAGTGAAATAAATAAGAATCATATTTATAAATATCATATTTTGTCTCTAGTGTAAAATATAAATAAGAGCTACAAGTATAATAAAACCAAAATGTGTAATAGCTATTGTAAAAAAGAGAGGAAAAGAAAGTGATCTAAGTGATATAACTGCACGTAAGTTTGAGTATGTAAAATAGATGACCATATTGCTGAATCTTTGTTGGACCTTTGAGCAAAACTGTTTGTAGTCTGACTGTTTGAATATTTATTATGTACCTTTTAACTTTGTAACTTGAACAACTACATCCAAGATGACAATATGTAATTTACAAATTACTGATTTCTTAATGGGGCTTTTTCTCATTCTCCTTTTTTCTTTCTTTCTTTTAGAATTCTGTGTTATTGCTACCCTTTTTTGTTTTTTTCTTTTTTTCTTCTCTTTAAATAAAATTTTAAAAATGTATAATTGCTATTGTTAAAAAAAGAGGAAATAAGAAGCACTATAAAGGATATAGCTGCATGTATATTTAGATGTGTGGGATTGATGACCATATTTCTAGGTTCTTGTTGGACTGTTGAACAGATTTTTTTGCACTCTCACTGCTTTAATGCCTACTTTGTGTGCTTTAATCCTGTAACTTGAATAACTATTTCTAAAAGAACAATGTGTAATGTATCAACTAGTGATTTCTTACTATTTATCTTCTTTTCTTGAAATTCTGTAATATTTCTACCTTTTTCCTGTTTTTTTTCTCTTTAAATAAAAGAAGAAAAAAAAGAAAACATTCTCAGAGCTAAAGCATAGTACTGTCTGGAATATTGTGCATACTGGAGATGCAGAACATGTGCTGTAATCCTAGGTTAATACTTTTCTATCCACATGAATTTCAGCAATTACACATACATCACTGTGCTTCCATTTCAACTTTAGCATGAGTATATTCAAAGTATCTACTCCTGGAGTTATTACTATATGTGTAGTTTCTAGACTACTGTGAAGCATCAGGTAAAATTTTAAATAACTGATACCTATTTTTTGCTGCTTTTTAAAATTTTTATTTTAAAGAGAATAAAACAAAAGAGGACAGATCTAAGCAGATCAGAATAGAACAATGTAAGCAACACAGAACTTCACAACAAGAAAATAGGATATTAAGAGTAGCTATCATAATGTCTCTTCCTTTGAAGTAGTTGGGCTTAGCTTCACACACAGTAATGTCAAACATAACAAAATAGAACAAAACCACTCACGAAAATGAAAGTATTGTAAGACATTCTGAACCAAATAACTGAAGATAGACAATGGCTACTCTATTATCTCATTGTCCATAAAAATTTGTTTATACTATCATATATATTAAAATCCAATAAGACACAACATGATAGAACCAATGGTAATAGAAAAACAAGAGCATGGTAGGACTTCAGAGCAAGATGATATCAAATCAACAATGGCTGCTATATTGTCTTTTCTTCAAAGTAATTACTCCCACCATCACATATATTAAGATCAAGCAAAACAGAATAAAACCATTCCAACCAATGAATGAAAACATAAGAATTCAAAGCAATATAATGGAGATCAATGATTACCATAAAATCTTCTGTATTCTTACCATTTCTTACACTAGGGAGATTATGTGGGATTTATAGATGTGAGTTTGAGTATTTCACTTATGAGTATGGATACAAGTTGCATCCATTTATTTATGAATATCTCAATGAGATCATTCTTTATAGCTGAGTAGTACTCCATTGTCTAAAAGTACCACAATTCTTTTATCCATTCCTAGGTTGATGGGCACTTAGGTTGCTTCAAAGATCTGACTATTAAAATAGTGCTGCTATAAACATGTGGGCCCATATATATTTGTGGTAGGATGTTTCCAGTTCTTCTGGTAATATGCCTAAGAGTGGAATAGCTAGGTCAAATGGCACCTCCAATCCCAGGTTTTTGAGGAATCTCAAGATTAACTTCCACAATAGTTGCACCAGTCTACACTCCCACCAACAATGCAGAATACTTCCTTTTTCACCATAGCCTCTCCAGCATTTGTTGTTGGTATTTTTTTTTTTGATCCTGTCTATTCTTTCTGGAGTGACAAGGAATCTCAGTGTTGTTTAAATTTGCATTTATCTAATGACTAATGATGATGAACATTTTTTCATGTATTTATTTGTCATTCATACTTCTTCTGAGAACTGTGTGTTCTATTTGGATGCTCATTTTTGGATTGGGTCTTTGAATTTCATGGGTCTGATTTTTTTTAAAATTCTTTATAAGTTCTGGAAAGAAGTACTTTGTCTGAGGGACAGTTCACTTAGATTTTTTCCCAGTTTGTATGTTTTCTTTCACTCTGCTGGAGATTTATTTTGATGTGCAGAAACTCTTGAACAAAATGTGATACCAGCTATTGATTCTGGGAAGTATTTCCCAGGCAGTTTGTTTCTTGTTCATGAATTCTCTACCAACCCCTATGTCTTCAAGATTCTTTAATACTTTGTCTTCAACAGATTTAGTGTTTCTGTTTAAATATTTAGATCTTTGATTCATTTAGATTTTGGTTTAGTACATGGTGACAGGCATGGGTCTCACTTTAATTTTCAGCATATTGAAAGGCAGTTTTTCAGCATCATTTATTAAAGAGACTATTGTTCTTCCAGTGAGCATGCTTGGCACCTTTATGAAAGATTAGGTGACTGAATGTGTTCATAGTTTTATTTTCCAGTCTATTTCATTGATCTTCAGGTCTGTTTTTACTCCAGTACCATGTTGATTTTATTACAGTAGCTTTGTAGTATAATTTCAAGTCAGGGATTGTGATGACTCCTGTCTTGGCTTTGCTGCTTAGAACTGCCTTTTCTTTTCTAGGTCTCTTCTGGTTCCAGATGAATTTTAGGAGTAATGTCTCTAGATCTATGAGATTTGTTAGTGGTATTTTCATTGGGATTATGTTGAAACTATGTAACAATTTTGGAAGAATGGTCATTTTCACAATATTTATTCTTCCTATCCATGAACAAGTGATGTCTTTCCATTTACTGAGGTCCTCTTTGATTTCTTTTTTTAGGGTGTTATAATTTCCCTGTACAACTCTTTTACATCTGTCATTAGATTAATTTCTAAGTATTTCATATTTTGGATGCTAGTGTGAAGGGTGTGGCTTCTCTTATTTCTCTCTTGGTGATTTTGTTGTTAGTGTATAAGAATGCAATTGATTTTTGAGTATTGACTTTGTATCCAGCTCCAATTCTGAATTTATTTATTACATCTTGGAGTCTTTCAATGGAGATTTGGAGGTCTTCTATGTAGACTTTCATATCATCTGCAAATAATGATAAGTTAACTTCTTTTCCTATCTTTACTCCATTTATTTCTCTCTCTTGTCTAATTGCTCTGGAAAGAATTTACAGTGCTATGTTGAATAGAAGTGGTGATAAGAGACATCCTTGTCTTGTGCTTGATCTCAAGGTAAAGGCTTTCAGTTTTGGGCCATTTAATATGACACTGGCTGTTGGTTTGTCATAGATAGCCTTAATCATATTGAGGTAAAGACCATCTATTTCAATTCTCTGTAAGAGTCTTATTATGAAAGGGTGTAGGATCTTATCAAAAGCTTTCTCAGCATCTATAGAAATGATCATGTGATTCTTACTTTTGGCTCTATTGATATGATGGTTTATATTTATTGAGTTATGTATGTGGAATCATCCTTGCATGCCTGGAATGAATCCCACTTGGTCATGGTGTATAATATTCTTAATGATTTGCTGCATCCTGTTTGCCAATATTTTATTGAGAATTTTTGGATCTATGTTCATTAGGGAGATTGGCGTGTAGTTGTCTTTTTTAGTTGGGTCTTTCTCAGGTTTTGGTACTAGAGTGATATTTGCTTCCAGGAATGACTTAGGGAGAATTGCTTCACTTTCAATTTCATTCAAGAGTTTGAGGTGTGTCAGCATTAAGTCATCTTTGTATTTCTTGTAGAATTCCACAGTGAATCCATCTGGGCATGGGCTCTTCTTTGTTCCTAGCGATTTGATTATATTTTCAATTTCATTAATAGAAATTGGGTTATTCAGTAGTTTCCCATCTTCTTGATCCATCTTTGAAATGGTTCATATGTTTCGAGGAATCTGTCCATTTCTTCTGTGTTATCAAACATATGAAAGTAGAGGTTTTTGAAATAGTTGTTGATGACCTGTATTTCCACAGAGTCAGTAGTGATTTCTCCTTTTTCATTCTGTATTGCATGAATTTGAGTCTTTTCTTTCCTTTATTTAATTAGGTTGGCTAGTGGCTTATCAATTTTATTTATTCTTTCAAATAACCAACTCTTTGATTCATTGATTCTTTGTATTGTTTTCTTAGTTTATATTGCATTAATTTCTGCTCTGGCCTTTATAATTTCCTCCCTTATTTTGGATTGGGCTTGGCTTGTTCTTCTTTTTCTAGATATTTCAGGTATAATATCAGGTTGCTTATTTGTGTTCCTTCTGTTTTCCTAATGTAGAAACTCAGTACAATAAATTTTCCTCTGAGGACTGCTTTCATTGCATTCCACGGGTTCTGGTAATTTGTATTTGTATTTTTGTTTGCTTTTAGATATTGTTTAATGTCTTCTTTAATTTCCTCTGTTACCCGCTGATTGCTCAAGAGTGTGTATTATTTAATTCCCATGTGTTTGTGGAATTTATGCAGTTACTTTTATCATTATTTTCTAGTTTCATGGTGCTATGATCTGATAACATACTTCGGTAATTTCAATGCTTTTGCATTTACTTAAATATGTTCTTTGGGTTAGTATATGGCCTATTTTAGAGAATGTCCTATGTAGTGCTGAGAAGAATGCATATTCTGATGTTGTTGGTTGGAACGCTCTGTATATATCTATCAAGTCCATTTGTTTACAGATGTGATTCACTTCTGTTATTTCTTTGCTGATTTTCTGTCTAGTTGATCTGACCCTTTGTGTCAATTGTGTGTTAAGGTCCTCTGTTATAATTGTGTTATTGCCTAATTGATTTTTCATTTATTTAATACTTGCTTTGTGTATTTGGTTGCTCTTGAATTTGTTGCATACACACACACACACACACACACACACACACACATATATATATATATATATATATATATATATATATATATATATATGATTGCTATCTATTCATCTTTCAGTTTTCCCCTAACTAGTATGTAGTGACCTTCTTTGTCTCTTTGGACATTTCTTGCTTTAAAGTTCACATGGTCTGCAAATAGATTATCTACCCCCACTCTTTTTTTTAATTCCTGTTGCATGGAGTACTGTTTTACATCCTTTGACTTTCAGTCTATGAGTTTCCTTTTCTGTTAGATGGGTATCTTGTAGAAAGCATATGGTTGGATGTAGTTTCTTGATCTGTTCTGCCAGTCTGTTTCTTTTAATTGGTGAATTGAGGCCATTTACCTTAGTGGTTATAACTGTTATATGTTGGTTTATGTTTGACATGTTATTTTTCTGATGTTATATTTTAACTTTCCATTCTTTTTATTTGTCTTTCTTGCTTAGCAGTTTTTTCCTATGTGTATCTATTCTTTGTAGGTTTGGTTTGGTGATCATGAATTTCTTCAGCTGTTCTTTGTCATGGAAGTATCTTATTGTTCCATCCATTTTGAAGGACAATTTTGCAGGGTAAATTATTCTGGGTTGGAAGATGTTTTCCTTTAGTATCTGAAACACTTCACTCCATGCTCTTCTTGATTTCATTGTCTGTGTTGAGAAGACAACTGTGATTCTGACAGGTTGATTATGCCATCAACATTAACCATGAACTTTTACAAAAAAATAGAATTTTTAGAACATCTTTTAAAACCTGAAATATGAAAAATAATCTATCTTGTACTTTACAATAATAAGTGACCACAAACCAGGAACTTCCCTGATCATAGATTCATCTAAATATAAACAGAAGCATGTCCTCTTGAGTAATTTTGAGATTAATATACAGAAGTCATTTCAAATTTACACAGCAAAATAGACTCTTGATCCCTTTCATGATTAGACTCATTGCATTATGCCATTTAAATACCTCTGATTCATATATATCCAAAATAATTATATTTCTGTGTTAACATATCATGGAAGACACAATACTCCATAAAGTAGAAGAATAATTTGAATGTTTTATTTGCTATATAGGTAACATGTTTGACATGTTATGTGGTGAAATAGAAAATAAACACCTATACTGATTCAACACTAAAACAAAATATATTTGGTACATGTTTTGTATGTTCCAATTAACTTCTATATTTTGGTAACATCATTTTCTTAATCTGCTTAACCCTATGCCACTTTTAACACATTAGCTGCATTTCACTCTATCCTTGAATATTTCACTAGAT
This sequence comes from Hydrochoerus hydrochaeris, assembly GCA_004027455.1. Lineage (NCBI taxonomy): Eukaryota > Metazoa > Chordata > Mammalia > Rodentia > Hydrochaeridae > Hydrochoerus > Hydrochoerus hydrochaeris. Next base: position 8,557 of record PVLA01015028.1, on the reverse strand, counting down.
TCCTTGTCTGCTGTTTTTATAAACATTCATCATGTGTCTTGTCCATAATACTAAAAATCAGTGGTTCTATTACTGAGGGTGACTGCAAATACCTCATCTGCCTATGTCTTACCAAAAACTGTGAAAATCCACTGCTAACTAAGAAGTCCAGAAATAGTGCTCAGTTGTCCAGTAAACATATTTTCACAACAGACTTTCCATCATCTCACTCAGAAGTGTAAATGAAGTTAATATAACATCTAAAATGTAAAGACATTTAAAGATAATGTCTCTATGTGTTGTACAAAGGTTGGTAAATACTCTCACTGGTTGGGAAAACATCTTCCTACAAAATCTGTTATGTTTTTAGATCTATGTAAAAAATTGACCTAGTAATTTGAAAATTTCTAGGCCAAACTCAAAATATGATGGCACAAATAAATAATTATTAGTGCTATGATTTTTCTTTCTTTTCAGTGGATAATAGTTAAGTAACAACAAAAGGCTTTTGCTTTCTGGTTTTTCATAAACAGTGCTGTGCCTGACCCATAAGCCAAAAGCCTAGCAAATGCTTGAGTTTCAATTTATTCTAAAAATGAAAATAAAAGTTTCTTACAAGGAACAAAACTCTTCAGTCTCTCAGCCATTCATTTTGCATCTTTTAAGGCCTCTTCCTTACTGATAAAAAATTTATGCCTAGCTTAAATAAAATTAAAAATATATGCCTTCCTTCCAGGCTCTTTGAAAGATATAGAGAACTTCCACCAACTTCCAGTACCACACACAACCTGAAGGCTCACTGCAACATGCACTGAATTTGAGCTCTTGGAAGCCACTTGGGTTGTCCCAAAAATGAATTAATTCTTCCACTTATAGGTGCACATGCACTCTATGACTTAATTTTATCATGACTAATTTTACAGGATAGTTGTTTGTAATAAGTGGTGTAAAGTCAAGTGAAGTAATGTTTCCTGAGCACGTATCTTTACATTAAAAATCCCTCAAGGAAAAAGACTCAAGTCTTTCCAAGAAAGAGTATCTGACTGCTAAGTGACATTAAGACCCCTCATGTATAAATTAAACATTTCTGGAAAGTCTGCACCCAGAGATCTGCAGTCATCTGGGAATCCACATGAGTGAGGCCTGCAGGGACTAGGATACTTCACCCAGGAACCCATGGTCATCCAAGAACCCTCCCTGAGGCCTGCACAGTTTGGAAGTCTACATGCAAAGACCTATCCACACTGGGAACTATCTCTGAGGCCCATGGTGACCAGAAGTCTGTGCCTAGAAACCCACAGTCATCTAGGAATCCACAGTTATCTGGAAACACACAGTGAAGTATTCAGGGACTGAGAAGGTGTTTCTAGGGAATTTCCCAAAACCAGGAACCATACCTGAGGCTCCTAGGGACTGGCATCCTGCACCCAGTGATCTGTAATCATATGGGAAACATCCCTGTGGCCTGTGTGGCTTGGGAGTCTGTGGCCAAAGACCTACCCAGGAAATATCACTGAGGTCCATGGGAACCAGGAGTCCACACTTAGCAACACAGTCACCTAGGAACCCTCAGTGAGACCTCCACAGACTGAGAGACCACACTCAGTGACTCTTCCACACCCAGAAAACATCTCTGAAGACTTCAGGAAACAGGAGCCTGCATCCAGAGATCTACAGCCATCAGCTATCCTCAGTAAGGCCTTCTGAAGGATGGACTGTCAACAGAGGGAAAAAAATAATACTTGGATCCCAAATAAATTGGAAAAACATAGGAAAATGTGAAAACAAAATAACAAAATACAATTTCAAAGTTCTAGCCCATCAAGATCTACTACAGAAGACAAAGACATGAATGAATTTAAAAATTGCATGCCTAAAATTTATGAAATGATAGCAATAGAAGTAAAGACACCATTCTAGCAAGCTGTAAAGGAAATCAGATCAGAAAAAATCTCTCAGGTAAAAACAGAAATGATAAACATAATGAAAGAATTGGCAAATATAACAAGTAGTAGATAAAATAAATAAACAAAGGAGCATAAAACATGATGGAAGCCTTGAATGAAAGCTATAGAAAATAATTAGAATTCATGAAACATATGCAAGGAGATATCCAGGAAATCAAAAATTATATTGAAAGTTGGCAAAACCACATAAATGAAATTGAAGACAATCAGACCTTGAAAACAGGATTGCAGCTAATGATTATGAAAGGAAAGATTTCTTAAAAATAACAAATCTGGAAATAACAAATCAATAGCTGCAAGATGATGCAAGGAGAAACAATATAAAGGAGACAGGTGTCCTGGGGAAAGAAAGAAACAACAAAAATATCATAAAAAGAGTATTTGTAGAAGTAATATCAAAAAATTTACAAAACATGGGAAAAGGACCAGACATACAGATAAGCAATACATATAGATCCCAAGTTAGCCATAACTAAAATAAATCTATACCTCAGCATGTAACAATCAAAGTCCCAGAAATTCAACATAAGAACAGAATATTAAAAGCAGCTACAAAAAAAGATCATCTATAAAAGAAAGCCTATCAGAATCACAGCAGACTTCTCAACACAAACCAATAAGTCAAGAAGACATGGAGTGAAACTTTTCAAGTACTGAAATAAAACATCCTTAAGCCCAGATTGCTGCACTCTGTTAAACTATCTTTCAAAATCAGTGGGGAAATAAGATAATTTATAACAAAGTAAAAATGAGAACTTCATGACTGCATTGCCAACCCTACAAAGAGTACTAAAAGACATTCTAGTGAGGCAAATAAATGGGCACAATTCCCAGAACAACAATAGAAAGAAACCAACAATAAGACATACTATTAAACAGAGGGGAAAAGTAAGGAGACAACAACAGAAATATAAAATGACAAAAATAAGACAACACATATCAGTAATAAACATTAATGTAAATAGGCTCAATTCAACAATCAAAAGAAACAGACTAGCAGATTGAATCAAAACATTTAACTCAAAAGGAAATTCATAGACTGAAAGTCAAAAGACAGAAAACAATACTCCATGAGACAGAAACCCAGAAAAACCTGAATGTAGCTGTTGTTTGCAGACAATGTGAACTTTAAACCAAGAAGGATTAAAAGAAATATAAAGGTCACTATATACTTGTTCAGGGAAAACATTAAGAGAAATACATAAAAATCATAAACATAAATGCACCTAATATGGGGGCATCCAAATGTATAATGCAAATATTGATAGGAAAAGTCAAATAAGCAATAATACAATGATAACAGGGGACCTTAACACCCATTGACACAAAAAGGCAAATTTGCTAGACAAAAATTCAGCAAAAAATTAATACAACTGAATCAATTTGTGAACAAAATGACTTAATAGACATGTGCAAAATGTTCCTCCCAACATCAGAACGTATATATATATATATATATATATATATATATATATATATACACATATATATTCTCCTCAGCTGCATGTGGAACATTTTCTAAAATAAATCATATACTAACATATAGACTATGCTTAAGTAATTGACACAGAATTGAAATTGTCCCATGCATATTATCTGACTATGGTTCCCTGAAATTGGAAATCAATAACAAAAGAAACTCAAAAGATCCATAGAAACATGGAAATTAAATAGCACCCTACTGAATAATTAAGAAGTCACAGAAGAAATTAAAGAAAAAAATTAAATAATATATACAATCAAATGAAAATGCAAATGCAACTTACTGAAACATGTGTGATGCAATGAAAGCAGTACTGAGAGGAAATTTTATAGAATTGAATTCTTATATCAGGAAAACAGAATGAGCACAAATAAATTATCTAATGCTGCATCTGCAACTTGTAGAAAAAGAAGTAAAACACAAAATGCCAAGAAGAGAGGAAATTATAAAGATCACAGCAGAAATTAATGCATTTGAGACTAATGAAACAATTCAAAGAATTAATGAATTTAAAAGTTGGTTCTTTAAAAGAATAAATAAAACTGATAACCCCTATAGAACCTTATCTAAAAAAGGAAAGGAAAAACTCAAAATTCATGAAATAAGGAATGAAAAGTGTGAAATCACTTCAGATCCTATGGAACTACAAAAGAGTATCCATACCTACTTTGAAAAATAGGATGGAAAGCACACAAGAAATGGCCAGATTCCTTATAACACATGAATTAGCAAAGCTGAATCAAGAATATATAAGACTTCTTAAACACAATATCAGTTATTGGAATTGAAAACATACCACCACCAACAAAAACCACAAGTTCTAATGGATTCACATCTGAATTCTATAAGAAACTTAGAGATGACTTAATATCAATACTCCTCAAACCCTTTATTGAAACTGAAAGAGACAATTCTCTGTAATTCATTCTGGTAAGTAAATATTGCTCAGATACCACAAGCAGAGAAAGACACAACCAAAGAAGAAAACTATAGGACAGTCTTTGTAATGAACACAAATTGAAAAATCTTTAATAAAATACTAACAAACAGAATTCAGTAAATCATCAAAAAGATTATATCCCATGACAAAATGAGATTCATTCCAGGAATGCAGGGATGGTTACAAAAAATCAATAAAAGTTATACACCATATTAACAGACCAAAAAACAAAACTCGCATGATCATCTCAGTAGATGCAGAAAAAAATTTTGTTAAAGTCCAAAACACCAATGTTAAAAAAAAATACAACAGAGAAAATGGTCTTTACCTCAATCTGATAAAAGACATCTATGAGTAACTTACAGTCCACATCATACTAAATGGACAAAAACTGAACTCAGGAACAAGACAAGAATGTACACTATCATCAGTCCTATTCCATATAGTTCTGGAAACATTCACCACAGCAATTAGACAAGAGAAAGAAATTAAAGAAATCAAAATAGGAAAGAAAGAATTCACATTATCATTATTCCTACAAGACATGATACTTTACATGGAGGACATCAAAAACTCCATCAAGGTGTTCTAGACCTAATAAGAAAGTTCAACTACATAGTCTGGTACAAAGTAAATATTCAAAAGTCAATAGCATTCCTGTTAACAAACGACAAGCTCACTGAGAGAAGTTAGGGCAACTACATCCTTTATAATAGATCAAAATAAATGAAATATATTTGAATCAATTTAACAAAGGAAGTAAAAGATCTATACATTGAAAATTATAGTGGTCTGAAAAAATTGAATTCAGAAAATGGAAATATATCTTTGATCATGGATATGAAGAGCCATGATTGTGAAAATGGCCACAATCGCAAAACTGTTATACAATTTTAATGCAATCCCAATCACAATACTATTAGCATACCTCACAGACCCAGAGAAAACATTTCTAAGATTCATTTGAAACCAGAAGAGACCTAGAATAGCAAAGGGCAACAAAGGTAAGGCAGGGGGGCATCACAAGCCCAGACTTGAAATTATACTACAAAGTCATTATAATAAAATTAGCATGGTATTGTAAAAAAAAAAACAGACTTGAAGATCAGTGGAACAGAAGATTCAGACACAACTTCAGACACTCTCAGATACCTTATATTTGACAAAGGGGCTAAACACATTCACTGGAACAAAGACAGCCTCTTTAATAAGTGGTGTTGGAAAAACTGGCTTTCTACATGCCAAAGACTTAAAATAGACCCATGCCTATAACTATGCACTAGAATAAGGTCAAAATGGAACAAAGATCTAAATATTAACACCGAAATGCTAAACTGTGGTCTTCTTTCCTAAATTTATTTCATACTTTCATTTTGAAAATATCCATAATTTATTTTTCCAGGTTTTCCATTTCATGGAAAACAATGGATATATGACTTTTTAGTGTGTTTTATTTCACTTAACATGAAGGTCTTTGGTTCTATCCATCTTCTTTTAAGTTACTGATTTTATTCATTTTTGCAACTGAAGAATATTACATTGTACATTTACACATTTCATTATCCATTCCTCTGGATAACTGTGGCATTAGCAGCCCAGGCTCTTCCCATAGCTTAGTTACTGGGAATTGTGCTGCCGTAAATGTGGCTATGCCAGAAAAGTAAAATACAAAACTAACTTTAATTCAATGAAATCTAGATGAATCAAGCTGAGTTTGAGTGTAATGTTATTGTAATTTTACTACTCATACACCATGAGTAAGCCCCTTTGTGCTCTCCTGAGTAAGCCTGGCTGTTTTCAAAGGACACTTTTCATGGAAGAACACTAATTTAATCTGTTTTCCCTCAAATAAAAGCAGTGTAGAATGTTCCCCTGATTTTAGGCTTTCACTCATGGCCTTTAGAATTATTTTCTAATTTTGAAAGCAGACCCAAAATGCAGGGTTTAATTGCCTTTGCAAGTTTTCAGAGTAAGGACATTTTGGTTAGTTTGTGACTTTGTGAGCAATTTGTGGCTGTTTCCTGCTGATTTCCAGATTCCTTTCCTTAACTAAATATTTCATACAGTTTTTATTAGTCTTACATTTTCGAATCTTTTCATATTAGATGTTTTCATATCACTTAGCAGTTAACTACTCTTTTCTGGTAAAACCCAAGTCTTTATCCTGTAGGGATTGTCATGGGAAGAAACCTGTTCATTTGAATCTGCTCCAAATATTCTAACAAATGGATCTACTAAAATAGTGGTGATACAGAAATGTCATAGACTGCATCTGTGTGTGTAAATAGGATTTCTCTCCTGTTAGGTTGACCTAGGAGGTTTATGAAAACTGAAATTATGCCCCCTTTGGAGCACGTATTCGGCTGATATCAGGTCCTGGAGGTGCCATGCTTTGTTCTTTTAGCATCATTGTCTTTAGAAGTTGGTGGGATAGCTCAGGTTCTTAGGATAAATTTGGCTGTGTAGAGATATGTTTTTAATGTGGAAGAAAACAAACCTTAGGGAAATGACACTCGATTGACTGAAACATTGAAGAGTTCTAAATCTACCTGTGAGAAAATTTCCATCATGACTGTGTCAAAAAACTGAGTCACTAAGTTAGGCATATGAATGTCACTTGAACCACTGAGAGCAAATAACTTTTTTAGTTTTTTTAAAGTAAGTGTTTGAAAGGAGAAAAAAAAACACATGGACAACTTTTGTGTTGTGTTTTGGATTGTGAGTTTTTCTTTATGTGACCAACAAATAATGCATTTAACCATGGAAATTTCCATTTATGTGACCATCAAATAATGCATTTAACCATGGAAATTTTGATTAATTAGGTCAATTTTTTACATAACTGAACACAGCAATTTTCTTTTCCTATAAAGATGTTTTCCAGTAGGTAAAAATTTTAAACTATGTTTGTGCTATAAATATTAACATTATATTTAATGTGTCTGTATATATTTAATGTTTCTTTATATGCCATGGTGTCGTATGTCAGTCTTTGCTTTGTTAGGTACATAATAGTCTAGGTAGTCATGTGAACAAGATCATAAATCTTCTAATAAAGGTTTTTATGGTTTCTTCACCATATTTCAGAAAATTCTGTACAACTAATTGTAGTGTTGTTAAAGTTTTATCTATTCTACAAAATATTGGCCTTGTTAGGTTAATTTCCCCTGGTTATCGAAGATTTATCTAGTTATAGAAGCTTCCAAAGTTTGTTTTTGCATGAAAGAATTTTTCCAACACATGACAATATTCCACTACTTTATATGTTAAAGGCTGTTATTTAAAGTCTTTATGTCTTAGGCATCTGCTTTATACAATTTAAGACATTTCTGAAAAAGCAAAATAATGAAAATACTATTTTGAAGTATGGAAAATTTAACCACTTGGAATGATTTGCAGATTCACTAATAAGTCTCATATTTTAATGGTTTATTTTTTGTGATATCACAGAACTACAAGACACACTTAGAGTTATCTTCAGTGAAAGAAGTTTGATTTTTTTTTCAAAACTGGACTAGACCCAAAATGCGAGCTCATAAAAAAGCTGACAACAGATGGTAGGTGGAAATTCCTGTGATCTACTGAAATGCAGTAATGCCTTATATTCTCATTGCATACATCTGAATTGGACTAATAAGGCCAGCAAAGCACAGATATTAATTAGAGTAAGCTAACTATATTTGGATTTAGTATTACACTTGGTAGGTATTTATTTTATATTTTGTCACATGACAAGTGATACATTTTGCATGAACAACAAATAAAGTAATTAGTTTTTATGTAAGTTCTTAGGATATTGTGTGCTGCAAAATATTCTAATGCAGTATAATTTCTTTTAGGTATATATACAAGACTAAAAATTTAGATTATATATCAGATAAAGCATGCTAGAAAACAATTGAATAATGGAGTAAATATCTATGCTCTGTATACTTACATGGGTTTTTATGGGTGAATCTTAAAACTGTATTAGAAAATATGTCAGTACTTGTACATAGAGACATTCATACTCAAGAAAGTAAATCACCTACTGTCATATAAAGAGTTTTATAAGACTGTTCCATACACCATATAGAGAACTCTTGCTACTATAACATTGTGTTTTCAACAAGAAAAACATGTCTTAAGTATTTATGATAATTTTTTCTACAATAATTTTAAACCATCAACTTGAGGGCTGTAGCACCT
>PVLA01015027.1:0-27385 GCA_004027455.1 Hydrochoerus hydrochaeris | reverse complement strand
TCAAAATAAGTCAACAATACAAATTCCTAGAGAAACACAAAATGAAAAGGACATATAAAACCACAGTACTAGGTGATCTATGGTAGTTACTATGATGTCTCTTGTTATTTTCAATAAAATTGTCTATATCGTCAAGCATAGTATAATAAAACTTAGCAGTACATAGCACTATTAATAAAAACCAAACATTGAAGACATTATAGGACTTCAAAGGCAGTTAATAATCAAACTGGTATCCTATTGAATCTTATCATCTTCAGAGTAGTTGTCTCTACTCTCAGACTTGATACTCTCAAGCATACCAGATTCAAATAAAATCAGTCAAGACAAAACAGTGATATAGCCAATCTTCTCTGCTATGCTATTTTTCTGTCATTGTTGTTTACTTTTCTCCTTCATTCCACTGTCTGCCCCTTTCATTGAGGCCTTTCTGCCATTGTTCCTGGAATCGTGGTTATTTTCTTCTCTCTCTAGAATGTCCTTCAGTATTCATTGCAGGGTTGGATTGGTGGTCACAAACTCCCCCAGTTCCTCTTTGTCATGGATATATCTTGTCTTTCCATTAATTTTGAGAGACAGTTTTGCAGGGTACATCAGTCTGGATTGGAGGTTATTTTCTTTCAGGACTTGGAATATTTTGCTCCAAGCTCTTCTTTATTTGATAGTTTGCATCAGGAAGTCCACTGTGATTTTGATGAGTTTTCCTTTATAGGTAATCTGTTTCTTTTCTCTGACTGCTTTTAATATTCTGTTCTTGTGATGGATTTCTGGGATTCTGATTATTATATGTCTGGGTGTAGATCTGTTTTGGTTGTAGCTGGCTGGAGTTCTGTATGCCTCATATATCTGAACATCACTTCTGTTTCCTATGCTTGGGAAGTTTTCCTTAATTATTTCTGTGAGTAGCCTTTTTATTTCATTTGTATTTGTCCCTGCTTATTCGTTCACATTTTTTATTCTTAAGTTATAAATCCTCTTGTTGTCTTCTAGCCTTTGTATCGTTACTTCCTGGTTCCTTATTATTTTTAAGAGATCCTTCCTTTCATGATCATACATTGCAAATCCATCTTCAAGATTTGAAAGTCTGTCTTTACTTTCTATTAAGAAGTTTTGCCAGCTTTCAACGGAGTTTTTAATTTCCTGATATTCTCTTTGGATCTGTTTCATGTATTCTAGATTTTGTTTATATTCTTCATCAAAGGCTTCTCTCCTTTCTCTGAGTTCCTCCATTCTTCCATTTGTGTCTTCTTGAGGAGTACCCAGCATTTCTTTTATTAATCTTCTTATATCTTGCTTCATCTGGGTTAGAATTTCAGATTTAAATTTGTTGATGAGGTCACTGAAGTATTTCTTTATTTCTGATGAGGCCATATCTGATGTTGCATGTTTGCTGCCCTCAATCTCCTCTGTATTTACCTCTCCTGGGCTTATATTCCCTGGGTCAGCAATTGGAGGCTTTGTGTTGTTTCTCTGTCTTGTCATGTTTCTGGTTTCTTTCAGACAGGTGAATGGTGGAGGTCTCTGGACCTTTTCATATTGCTTATAGTCCCTCTGCAGCTTACTGGCTAGGGCAGTGCTGCCCTCTCCTGTTTGTTGTTGATCTGCAAGGTGCATGCAGGGGTGATGTGGGCTGGCCCCTCCCCTCTCAACCAGTGAATGTCTTCAGTAAGTTTGTGTGTGCCCTGTGGATGTCACAGGTTCAAGACAGCCTCGTCCCTGGCTATTGGATCCCGACCAAGGGCATGGCTCAGCCCAAGCAGATCCCACCAATCCACTTTGGGTCAGAAGCCGCTGACTGACACTGCCTCAGTTGTTGATTCAAGCCTGTCCTGCCCAAGTCCAATATGTCGCCTGGCCGATCATCTCGCTCTGGGGAATCCAGTTCCCAGCACTCACCAAAGTCCGTGCAGCTTGGTTCACAGTTTCTACTCCCTGTTGCAGTGCCTCCTCCTGCCAAGGGTCTCGAGCTCACCAACACCTGCTCTCAGTGGGGATGTGACCTCAGCTCCATCATGAGTCACCAACTCTAGGATGCGCCCAGTACAGCGACTGGAGTGTACCCAGCTCCAGCTCTCTATCCACGCTTTTTTTTTTCTTTCTTTTTCCTCAGTTTCTTCCTTCGTTGTGAGAGTTCCTCTCCTTTCATCTGATCTTCTCCATGGTGTTAGATTCTAGCATCTGAGTTTTTCTCAGAGAGGCTCTCTATCGTGCTGCCTATCAATTGGCCATCTTGGATCTCCTCTCTTTTGTTTTTTGATAAGGTTGACTAAGGGTTTGTCAATGTTATTTGCTGTTTCAAAGAACCAGCTCTTTAATTCATTGATTCTTTATATTGTTTTTTTAGTCTCTAGATTGTTAATTTATGCTCTGATCCTTATAATTTCCTCCCTCATACTAGCTTTTGGCTTAGCCTGCTCTTCTTTTTCTAGAAGTTTGAGGTTCACTGTTAAGTTGTTTATGTATACTTGCTCCTTTTCCCTGATATGGGTATTTACTGTTATAAATTTCCCTCTTAAGACTGCTTTCATTGTGTCTCACAAGTTCCAGTATGTTGTATTGTCATTATCACTCAACTGTAAAAACTAATTTCTTCTTTAATTTTATCTGTGACCCATTGGTTGTTGAGTAGAGTGCTATTTAATTTCCATGTGTTTATGAAGTTCTTGTGGTTTCCTGTGGCATGAATTTTCAATTTTATTGCACTGTGGACTGATAGGATGTGTGTGATCATTTCAATTCCTTTACATTTATGTAAGCATGTTCTATGAGCCGGTATATGGTCTATTTTGGAGACTGTGCCATGTGCAGCTGAGAAGAATGCATATTCTGATGTTGTGGGGTGGAACATTCTATAGACATGTACTAAGTGCATTTGCTCAAAAGTTTGATTTAGTTCTATTTCATTATTGCTTTTTTGTCTAGTTGATCTGTCTTTTTGTGACAGTGGGTATTGAGGTCTCCCAATACAATGGTATTAAGGCTCATGTGATTTTTCATGCCCATTAATAATTGTTTTATATAGCTGGGTGCACTAATATTTGTTCCATATATATTTATGATTGTTTTCTCTTCCTCTTGGATTGTTCCCTTTACAAGGATGTAGTGACCTTTATCTCTCTTAATCAGTCTTCACTTGAAATTCACTTTATCTGAAAATAGAATAAGAACTCTTGCTTTTTTATGGATTCCTGTAGCATGGAGTAGTATTGTTTTCCATCCTTTAACTTTCAGTCTATGAATTGCTTTTTTGATTAAATGTGTTTCTTGTATTCAGCATATTGTTGGATCTTGCTTCTTGAGCCATTCTGCCAGTCTGTGTCTTTTGACTGGTGAACTGAGACCATTAACATTAATGGTTAAAACTGATAGGTAGTGATTTATCCTTGTCATGTTTTTTTTCATATTATTGGTTCCCCCTCTGCTTTTTTTCTTTTTCCCTTTCCTCTAATTGGTTGCCTCTCCCAGTGGATTCCTTCTGTTAGGGTTCATGGAGCTGCAGTCTTTATTATCTCTTTCTAGAATGTGCTTCAGAACATTTTGGAGTGCTGGTTTGGTGGTCATGGATCTCGGCAGATATTCGTTGTCATAAAAGTTATCTTGTTTCCCCCTCAATTTTGAAAGATAGTTTTGTGAGATATATCGATCTGGGTTGAAAGTTGTTTTCCTTTAGAACTAGGAGTACTTCACTCCTAGCTCTCCTTGATTTGAGAGTTTGTGCTGAGAAGTTAGCTGTGATTCTGATCAGCTTTCCTTTGTAAGTAATTTGTTTGTTTTCCCTAACAGCTTGCAAGATTCTATTCTTGTGTTGAATTTCTGGAATCTTGACTATGATATGCCTGGCTGTAGGTTGTTTTTGATCGTCGCTAGTGTAGTGCTATATGCCTCATTTATTTGTATGTCAAATTCTTTTTCTCTGCCAGGAAAGTTTTCTGTCACAATGTCTGTGAAGATGTTTTTAATGTCATTTGTGGTATCTCCTGCTTGTTCATTGACTCCAGTTAATCTTAAGTTATTCTTCTTTGTTTCATCCAGCAGCTGCTGGATTGATTTGTCATGTTCCCTTGCTAGTTTTGAGAAATCTTTCTTTTCCTAGTTACTAATTGCAAGCCTGTCTTCAAATTCTGAGATGCAATATCTTACCCTCACATTGGCCTAATCTGCTTCGGATACTTTCAGTGCAGTTTTTATTCTCCTGGATATTTCATTGAATCTGCTTATAGATTCCATTTGTTTCCTATACTGAGCTTCTGTAATTTTCTCAGGCTTGTCTATTTTTGTCTGTGTCTGCTCAAACATCACTAAGCATGGTGTGTAATTTGATAATCTCTGTAGTTACTTGAGAGATTATTTCTGATTTCATTTTTTCGAGAGCCTCATTCAATTTCTTTGTTATCACTTCAGAGGGATCTGGTGGGGAGCTTTCAGATTGTCCCACCTTAGTGCCCCCTTGATTTAGCTTTGGTGAACTGGATGTCTGGGGTTGCTTCTTGTTTAAGTATCTTCTCATTTCTTTTCTTTTTTAGTTTAATTCCTGGGGTGATGCTTGTAAGTTATCTGTGGTGGGTTGCTTTATTGGTATATTTGGGACACTTAAGTGATAATTACTTCTCTGAGGGTGTAGCTGTTAGAAGATCTTAGCTTTTTATTTCATTGGAGATGAGAAGTTGTTGCTTGTTTGGCCTGCTCCCTGGTTCTTTGGCACTGTGTCACAGTATTTTCTGTGACCCTTAGTAAATCTCAGTCATGGATTATCAGGGCCAACAGCTGCTTGGAACAATTATGTCAATTTTGGCTGTAGTGGTACCAATAAGCATCAAACACAGCCTATAAAACAAAGAATGGAACTAACCCTTTATTTGCAACTTTTAACCATATGAACTAGATCTGTGATTATATAACAAACTGTGAAACCAACCAGATAATCATATGCAATATGTAAGTCCTCAAGGTTAAAATTTAAAATGGATTAAGGAGATAATAGAGAAGTGGAAAAAGAGAAAGAGATTACAAGTAAGGTTGGAGGACACAGATGGATCCCACCAACTTGGGAAAACTGGTGCAGAAGAAAGAAAAGAGAGGTGGAAGAGATAAAAGGTAGAATAAAACACAACCACACCCAGAAAGAGGTTAGGAACCACTCTCACACTCATAAAAAAAAATGAATGAGAGAGAGAAATTAAAAAAAAGCCAAACTGAATAAAACAAATAAGAAAAAAAGAAGGAAAAAGAGAGAGAGAAAAAAGAAAGTCCACTTCCAGGAATCTCTCTAGGTTCACTATAGGCTGCCTGTGAAAACAGAGTCTCAAATAGTGCCACTGTATTCCAGCAAGCCAGCTGAGTATGGCAGAGTAGTAGATGACCTTAGCCGGCCTGCTCTGAGACCAGACTCACTGGGCTCTCCAAAGTCCAAACAGTTTTAATGGGTCTGCGCCCAGGTAGGAGTTGCTGGAGGAAGCCGGCAGCAGTTCTGGTTCCGGACTTACCTAGCCCAGCTCCAAAATGGCTCCTAGCCAATCGCTCTCTCCCAAGGGAGGACTGAGCTTTCTGCAATCACCGCAAGCCAGTGCTGTCCTCCAGGTTCGAGGCTGCCCTCTACTGCTGTGACTCTCTGCAGGAGCCTCTGGGGTCACCAGCCACCACTGCCACCTAACCCTAACCCTAACCCTAAGGGTCCAATAGCTCCTCTCATGCTGTTAGTCTGGCTCTGGGCAAAGGTGCTGCCAGCTACTGTAGCCTTCTTCCTTGTTGAAATTTTTGTTTTTACTTTCTCTGTGGACTTCAGTTCACACTTCAGATTCTTCCTATGTCCAGGGGACCCACTCCCTTCCTTCCTGTCTTCCTCAAAATGCTATATTTTAGTGTCTAGATGGTGACTCTCAGAGGGGCTAAATTAAATTAAATTTATTTATTGTTTTGGTACTGGGAATTGAGCTCAGGACCTCATGCTTGCCAGGCAGGTGATGTGCCACTAAGCTAAATCCCCAGCCCTTCTTTTTTATTTTATTTTATTTTTTTATTTTGAAAGTAGTGAAATACAACAGAACAAGACAGAACATAGCCTATTGAGACAGTACAGTGAAACTGGTACAGAATGTCACAACAGGTAACTGGGATAACGGTAATAGATGCCAAAGTATATCCCGTTATCTTCACAGTAGTTGTTCTTTCAATTAGGTTTAGCAAAATCAAACCAAATACAGAGCATTATAGAACTTATCAAAACAGAATATTGAATTGAGCAATACAATTAGAACAAAGCAAAACAGTGATAACAATATTTGCCTTAAAATAGTTGGTAGAAGGAAATACCCATTTGCTATATTGCATATGGTCAACCTCCCAAGAGATGCTCAGGCCTCTGGCTTCCATGTGCTGAGGAGGGGGAAATGGGATGTTTGATTCTCAGCCTGCACACCGGTAGGCTCATGGCTGCTTACCAGGGAGGTAGACTGGTAGCTTGGTTTCAGAGCTCCCTAAGTTCCAACATGGCGCAGATCTCAGGAAACGCTGGGTGGTTCTCCCCATGGAGGGGCTGCTGCTTGCCTGAGCAATGTCTGCTTATACCAGGAAGGTGGGCTGGGCTGGTTGCTTGGTTTCACAGTGTCCTAAATTCCAACATGGTGCAGATCTTAGGAAACGCTGGGTGGTTCTCCCCCTGGAGGGGCTAAATTAAGCCACTACTTGCCTGAGTAATGGCTGCTTACCAGGGAGGTGGGCTGGTAGCTTTTTTTTTTTTTTTTAAAGAGAAAAAAGAATTTCAAGACATGATAATTAGAGGGTAGCAATGGTTAATATACTGTGTATTGTTATCTTCAAATCAGTTACTCAGAATACAAGATATCTACATTTAATTATCTGAACAATACTAGCACAAACCTTTTTCTTCAATGAACTCAGAGAAATCACTAGTATAACTATCTTAATATATATATACACTTATATATACATACATTATTTCTTTCAACTCACATTAGAGAGAAATATGATGTTTATACATGCGAGTCCGATTTATGTCACTTATGAGTATCATCTCTAGTTGCATCCATTTACCTATAAAAGTCTCAAGTTTATCTATCCTTATGGCTTACTTCTCCATTGTATAAATATACCACATCTTTTTTTATCCAGTCCTTGGTCAATGGGCATTTAGGTTGTTTAAGATGTAGCTATTACAAATTGTGCTGCTATAAACATAGGTGCACATACATCACTGTGGTATGATATTAGCATATCTTGATGATTGCTAATTCCATAACCTTCTTCCTCTGATCACCTTTCCCCTGAGGGTCCTCATTTTTGAGCCCAAGTAAATTTGCTTTCCCAGAATTGCTGCAGTCTTGGCTATACACCAAGGAGTGAGTGAGTTTGGAACAGGTTCCTCCCCTTACAGGGAGAAAGTGCATTTTTCTGCAAAGGACATCTTACCCTTTGTGCTTCTCCAAGTGTGTAAGCAAGGTGTGTATGGGTGATGGTGGGAATATGCACGACAGAGTGATGTGCTCAGGTGAGTACTTCCATCAGGGGCACGAGAGAGTAAGCAAGAGGGAGAGGTTCCAGATAGGTCCTCCCCAAATGCCTGTGGAAGCAAGTGAGAGCCATCCAAGAAGGAGAAACCATTCAGCAGAATTACTTGACTTACTCTGTAATTTTTCTTCAACTCAAGGCACCCAAGAAGAAAGGGAAGAAAGGTAAATCCAAAGCTACCCCAATTGTGGATGGGCTTGCTCCAGAGGATATGAGCAAGGAGCAGGTGAGCAGGGCCTGTGCTGTCTAGTCTCAGGGTGGAATAGTGTTGCCCAACTCTCCTGGTCATCATCTTACCTTTGCCACCCTTCTCCTCTTGGTCTGAATCCTCCTGTTCTGTCCAAACCAGTTATACCCCTCCCATGTTCATGGGTTCCATCAGCTCCAGCTTTCAGATGCATTACATATTTTAAAAAAGTAGGGCTGGGGATATAGCTCAGTGGTATAAACACCTGCCTGGTAAATGGAAGGTCCTGAGTTCAAGTCCCAGTACAAACAAACAAACACCACCAAAAAACTAAAAAACATAAATCTGGGTACAATGGTGACTTGGGATGCTGAGTCAAGAAACTTGCAAGTTGAAGGCCAGCCTGGGCAACTTACTGAGATGCTGTCTCAAAAACAAAACAAAAACCAACAAAGGACTAAGCATGTAGCTCAGTGATAGAGTGCTTGTCTAGTATATCAATGCTCTCGGTTGAATTCTCAACACATCTCCTCCCTCCCCCCCAAAAGGCAAAACAAACATAAAACAACTCCCAAAACAATTCACATTAAGAACTATCTAATGGGGTGGTAGGAATTTAGATATTTACAAAATGTCTTTCTAATGAAATAGCTATTTTAAACTTTTTGTGTTCTTACCCCTTTATGCACCTGATGTTCACAGAGCTGTTATTATATTATGCACATGTATGGCACACTTCTTTATTCACCATTAAACATTAGAGCAAAAAGAAAGTTTTTTTTCCCCAAATCCAATTTATTTCAAAGAGAAAAAAATAGAACAAAATTTCAAAACACAACAATCGGGGCAACAGTGGTACATAATTGCACATTGCCATCCCCAGATCAGTCACCCAGAGCATAAGACATCTACATTCAACTATCTGAACAGTACCAGTGCAAATCTTTCTCTTCATTGTACTCAGAGAAATTAGTACTGTAACTATCTTAACTATTTTATACACACACACCACACACACACACACACACACACATGTTCCTTTCAGCTTCTCACACTAATGAAACAATATGATGTTTGCACATGTGTGTCTGATTTCACTTATGAGTATGGTCTCAAGTTGCATCCATTTACCTATAAAAGTCTCCAGTTTATCATTCTTTATGACTGAGGAGAAATCCATTGTATAAAAATACCACACCTTGCAAAAAGAGTTTTTGAGAGGAACATGATTTTCCTAAAATCATTGTCTCAATATGATTAAGTTATTTATTGTTGTTGACAAAAGTTCCACCCAGAAGTGACAGGTCCCTCTCTATGTATACAAAAAGAGACCTGTTACTTCTCAGTATATATATCTGTTGCTTCTGGATCTGTCTGTCAACATGGAAGGAGTCCTGTTAGCCAGAGTTGGAGCTGAGTGTGGGCCCTTGAACTGTGGTCATGGTGCTTTATTCACATGCAGGAAATTCAGGGCTGTTCTACCAGAGGGGAAGTTTTGATACTAGCATGACAGATGGAGATTGGATCAAGTATTGATGTGAGCTGTTACTTGCACCTGGATGCTTTCTATCCCTGAGGAGCTGGAAATTTGATGCAGCAGTGGTCAGGTACTCTTGGGTCTGCAGAGCTGGGGCTGCTGCTCTACACTGGACAGTTGAGGTACAGACCCAGAAGCCTGCAGGTCCAGCAAGAGAATGGGGATGCAGATGACCTGGAGACTCAGGCTCCTGTGCAGCACAGGTTCACCAAACCTTTGCCCTGAGGGCATTGGAATCCATTGCTGTTTATTTTCACTTTTCTTTTCTTTTCTTTTCTTTTCTTTTCTTTTCTTTTTTTGGTATTGGGAATCAAACTCAGGACCATGTGCTTGCTGGGTTGGGTGCTGCACCACTGAGTTATTTTCTTTTTCTTTGAGACAGTGTTGCTAATGCAGTTCAGGCTGGTCTTGAACTCATCATAGCCCAAGCTGTCCCTGAACTGATGGCAGTCCTCCTGCCTCAGCCTCCCCACTGCCAGGATTACAGGTGTACACCACCATATTTAGCATGTTTTTTTGATTTTTCAAGAGAAGCTAGAAATGTGGACGTTGGTAGGAAATTAAATATTTAGTGATGACAGAATCTAACATCCTGTAAGCTAATGAGAACAGATAGGAACCTGCTTTCAGCTTTTCATTTCAGTAGCACTGAAGTGCTGTGCTGTGAAGATGTTGTCAGTTTTCTGAGGTGGTAGTCAGAAAATGGTGGTGGTGCTGTGGGTACTCAGGGGCAAACCTAGCCCTTCGCCAGCCAGCCCCTTGTCCGAGCTGCAGTTGCATTTGGTTTTGTTGAAGTGAGAAAGGTGGTTTTCCTGTGGGAAATGTGGTTTTGGGAAAGAAGAAGCTTTACAGTCAGTGGCCTGGGGCTGTGCCCAAAGATAACTTTTCAGGGAAATCAGGTCCCCAGGAAGCTGGAAGCCTGTCCTACTTTTTTCTTTAACCTATTTGCAGTTGGCTTGGACCAAAATCTGTTGAGTTCTAGACATCTACTGGTTTTGTATATTTTTTGTTTAACATTCTATCTTTAGAGGGGAATATTTTTTCACTTATTTTGTGGAGACGTTTACATGCTGCTACATCATTTTTATATAAATTTTTTCATTTATAGTTCTAGCTGATATAACTTTCTGCCATTTTCCTATTTAAAATTGTCTTACATAATTTAATTGTTAGGTTTTTTTTTATTGTTAGGTTTTTCTGTGTGTGTGTTTTTGAGACAGGGTCTAGCTATAGATATTCAGGTTGGCCTTGAATCTTGAACTCACTATGTAAGCCCAGGCTGGCCTCGAACTAATAGCAATCCTCCTGCCTCAGCCTTCTGAGTGCTAGGGTTCAAGGTATGTATCCCCACGCCTGACTTCATTTTTTGTAGTTACACAAATGTTTTGTTATAATAATAATGAGATCAATACCTTTAAAGCCAAAAGCTCTTATTTTTTTGAATAATTTCTTTAGTATAAATTCTCAAGAATGACTGAATAGATATACTTGTTTTATGATAATTAGCCGAATTCCAAAAAAATTCTGCCATTTATTACATGTATCTCATTCCTGAAGCCTTCTGACAACATGATTTAACTTTTCACTTTGTGTTTATTTTTGGTAAGGCGGCCCCTCCCTTATTTCTTCCTCCCTGCATCCACACCCCTTGCCAGGGCCCTTCCCAGCTGGGCTTCGGGGTCCCTGACCTACCTGCCTGGCCAGGTGGAAGAGCATATCATGCGCATCCGGGAGGAACTGGACCGGGAGCGGGAGGAGCGCAACTACTTCCAGCTGGAGCGGGACAAGATCCACACATTCTGGGAGATAACACGGAGGCAGCTGGAGGAGAAAAAGGCTGAGCTGCGAAACAAAGACCGGGAGATGGAGGAGGCTGAGGAAAGGCACCAGGTGGAGATCAAGGTGAGTGAGGCTGGCCTGCCTGTGTGTGTGAGGCTCAGTACAAAGGCCAGGTGGAGTGGGGTCATTTTCTCTCCTTGTTCTGGGGTGTCACAGCCCTTTGGATCTTTATGTTGGAATGTGGGAGACTAAGAAAAAGAAACTGGATCTCCATGGTGATGGGAGGAGCCCTGAGGGTCCTGCATGATGTGGAGGGAGTGTGGGCAGGGGTAGAGTGACCTCCCTGCAGCCTTGCTCTGTCAACATGTGAGCCAGGTGGCATGTGCCTCCACTGCCAATCAGTGTTCTGGTCTGTCCTTGGGGCAGGCATGTAGGGTAACAGGTATAGCTTTTTGCCTGCAGGTGTACAAGCAGAAGGTGAAGCACCTATTATATGAGCACCAGAACAACCTGACGGAGCTGAAGACCGAGGGTACTGTAGCCATGAAGCTGGCCCAGAAGGAGCACCGCACACAGGAGGGTGCACTGCGCAAGGACATGCGTGTGCTGAAGGTGGAGCTCAAGGAGCAGGAACTGGCCAGCGAGGTGGTCGTGAAGAACTTGCGGCTGGTAAGTGTGTGGAGGTCATGGGGACAGATGTGGGACATTAAGGCTTATGCTATCCAAATTCCTGATTATTCAACAACTGGAATTCATGTTTCTGGGTAAAAACTGCATTTTTGTAATTCATTGAAATACTTAAAAAGAAAAACCCAAAACCAGAAAAATCCCATGGCCAAACAAACCCTATTTCAGGGCCCAGTGCAGAATTCTTGATGTTCTTGAAGGAATATCTGCTTCAGCAGAGGACCTCTGTGCTGTTGAACCTGGCCTTGCACACTGTGCAGGGAATGGATGAGACACAGGTAGAAGAGTTAACATGCAGATGTCCTGTGACCTGGCCTCAGTGCTGCAGGAACTGTCATTCAGGCAGTGCTGTGAGGACCTGGCTTACTTGGGGGCTGGGATTGGTCTGTCCTGAGAGAGGCTGGCAGTTCCCAGGTAGAACCTGAAACTCATTTGCTGAGTGCTGAGCTGATTGGACCCATGACAGGCTACCTCCCTGCAGGAAAGGATGGAGACCATGTATGGGACATGAGGCAGAACTGCTATGTCTGGTGCCTGCAGTGTCACAATGGGGATAAGTATGGAAGAAGAACAGAGAGATGGTCTGGGAGCTGAGTGAGGGCAGAGGCTGCAGGTTTCTGCAAGAGTTCCAAGATTGCCTCACTAGAAAGAGACATTTGGGCAAAGGCTGGATGGAGCTAGGCTCAGGGAGGCCAGCCCAGGGAGAGGGATGGGCCAGTGGGGAGACTGGAGGCTGGAGGAGCAAGATGCTTGGGTGGCTGGACGCATGGCCTGGAGAGTGCCTGAGAGTCTGGACTGAGAAGACAGCACATGTGCTTCCTGCCTGGGAGCTACCCAGCCCAGCAGACACCAGAAGATACCTGGTGGCAGTGCCATTGTGGAAGATCATGGGGTTGCTAATGCCTGGGCCCTCCAGAGCGATCTGATTGTCCTGAGGAACACAATAGCTGGTTTCAAATTAATTTGGGACTCTGAAGCCTGGGTGTGGGGCTGTTACATGCTCAGTATTTATTCTTTTGGGTAACATAATTTGAATTTTTTTTTGGGGGGGGTACTGGGGATTGAACTCATAACCTCATACTTGCCAGGCAGGTGCTTGTGCTACAGAAATATATCCTCAGCCCTGACTTTTTTTTTTTTTTTGGTTCAAAATTTCAATGTGTAATAATTGTTGATAAAAATAATTTTTGAATGCTGCCCTAAGCAGCAATGAAGTGGGTTTATAAGAGCTGCAAGATGATATAGAGAGAGCCTGCAGCTCTTGTAGATATGGCTGCTGCCCTCTGGCCTGGGGGCTCATGTGTGTGAACATCTCTTGGACTCAGAAGCTACTTTGGTAGGGAAGTGGGCTATGTATAGAGCAGTGACCAATACTATGTTATTCTGGGCATGTTTCATGAGTTCAGAAATGAGAGAGAAACCTAATAACTAGTAGCAAGAGCACAAGTTCACAGAGCTTGGATCTTCACAGGGGTGACAGGGGTGAGGGACAGAATCGTCCTGAAGGGAGTGGTGTCTAGTAACTTCTTGCTCTTGTCTGTCCAGAAACACGCTGAAGAGATCACCAAGATGCGGAATGACTTTGAGAGGCAAGTTCGAGGTCAGTTTCTCATGCACACATTGTGTAGCACAGTGTGAGGATCCCCTATTAGAACAAGTTGCCCAAAATACTTTTAACTCACTACACAACCAAAATGAAACAGCCCACATGCCAAGAGAGAATGAGGAAGTTCTGAAAGCCAGTGGGCCACTTGGAATCCCAGAATGATTTATTCCCATTCAAGTTCCAGGGGCTGTGAATACCATACACTTCCTCACTCCTGTCTAGAGTCAGGAATTGAGAGCAGGCAGTGGCTCCCTCATCTTGTGAGTAACATTCTTAGAATAGTCCTGGCTCCTGGCCTGAGAATGCTCAGTTTCAGTTTGCCTGGTTCCCCGGTCAGGCCCTGTCACCTGTGGCTGGACAGCTGCCTGGCTGTGGCTGGTGTCTGTCGGGCTTAGTTGAGAGCCAACAGTGCAGTCCCATTTAGGCATCCACTGCTGTGCCTGTCACTGGCAAACAAAGGCTGAGGTGGTCCAGGGGATGAGTATGTCACCTGTGAGCTGCACTGGAATAACTCCTCAGCCTAGTTGGTCCTGGCAGAGCAGCCTTTATTCTGCCCACAATGGTTGTTCCCAGGTGCTGTGTACAAATTCCCTCTGTTCTTGAAGCTACTGACACTTGTGCTTTCTCTGCTAAGCTGTGAATGCTGCTGCCTTTCAGAAATTGAGGCCAAGTGTGATAAGAAGATGAAAGTTCTGAGGGATGAGCTTGATCTGCGAAGAAAAACTGAGATCCATGAAGTGGAAGAGAGGAAGAATGGTCAGATCAACACACTGATGCAGCGCCATGAAGAGGCCTTCACTGACATCAAGAACTACTACAATGACATCACGCTCAACAATCTGGCCCTCATCAACTCCCTCAAGGTACTGTTGTGGGGAGGCTGGGGGCCTCTGCACCTGTCCTAACATGGGCATCAGAGCCTGGGGACATGGACCCAGCTCTCAACCCCACCAGATCTCACAGTCCTTCTATAAAATATGATGATCCCCTTATGCTGCCTCAGTTGGGAGCTGTTTACACCTGTATCTGTGGTCAGGATGCTTCTATCAGTGTAGGGAGTGTGAGGGAAGCGACAGTACTCAGGGGATTCTGACCAGACACCCAGGCGGAGCTGCAGAAGGCATCTCACTATGACCACTGAAACCAGAGTGGGCAGTTTTCATGTCCCTTGGATGCTGGCAGTGCAGGGTTGTCTGCAATGGAGAATGACCTTGATGTGATTCTGAACAGAGTGCATTCTCTCAGTTTGCTGCATCCTAGAAAATTCAGAATAAGTTAAGACTGCAAAAACATACTGGGCTTGGTGGCACACACTGTCTTCCCAGCATTCTGGGAGGCTGAGGCAGGAGAATGGAAAATTTGATACCAGCCTGAGCAACTGAGTGAATTAATGAGACCTCATCTCAAAATTAAAAAGAGTGAAGGGGCTGAGGATGCAGGTTAGAATGAAGGCCCTAGGCTCAGTCTCAGTACCAAAAACACAAAAATCTGTTTACACATAAAACAAGTCTAGGTTCCAGTATGGGTGTGGCTGGTGGGACCTGTTTGTCCCAGACCCCAACCCCTCTGCATCTCACTGCACCACAGGACCAGATGGAGGACATGCGCAAGAAAGAGGAGCACCTTGGGCGGGAGATGGCAGAAGTGTCCTCACAGAATAGGCACCTGGCAGATCCCCTCCAGAAGGCCCGGGATGAGATGGCTGAGATGCAGAGGAAGCTTGGAAACTATGAAAGAGATAAACAGATTCTGGTGGTGAGTTTCCTGCTGAGCTCCTCTCCTTGGCATGTGCTCTCCTGGGCTCAGGAAGAAGCACACAGGTGACATCTAGGCCCTGGCCAGCCTCAGCCTTTAGGGTGGAAAGGGAGAGGCAGGGAGACTGGTTTTCTCCTCTTGGCACTGCTCTGGGGCAGCTACATGGGTGGTGCTCAGGAGACAAGGACTCGTCCTCTGTGTGTCATGCTAGTCGGCCTGCATTGCTTTTGGAGATTACTTCTAGTCTTACCATCTCCCAGGACCCCATGTTTGAGCTCTGAATGCTTTCTGGCCCTCATCCCATTGCTTCCTCAGAGCACAAAAGCACGTTTAAAGGTTACTGAGAAGGAGTTGAAAGACCTGCAGTGGGAACATGAGGTGCTGGAGCAGCGTTTCATCAAGGTGAGGCCATGGGGGCCCAGGTGGTCTCTGGTCTGGAAAAAGAGCTGCCTGCATCTCAATTGATGCAGGTTTTGTAAGGCAACAACCTGTGGCCTTTCTATAGAAGGCCAGGTGTCTCCCAGATCTGCAGAAGCAGTGTACCTTGGGCAGGGGCAGAAGCAGGAGGTGGTTTCTTCCTGGGGAGACATCTCTAGTTGAGGGGCCTTGTCACCCACTCCAGCCTCATCCTGCAGGTGCAACAGGAACGGGATGAGCTCTACCAAAAGTTCATGGCAGCCATCCAGGAGGTGCAGCAGAAGATTGGTTTCAAAAACCTGCTGCTAGAGCGCAAGCTGCAGGCACTGAGTGCTGCTGTGGAAAAGAGGGAGGTGCAGTTCACTGAGGTGCTGCAAGCTTCCAACTTGGACCCTGCTGCACTGACCCTTGTGTCTGGCAAACTTGAGGTAGGTGCAGGATGGGCTTCTGCTTCCAGCAGGTCTTCACCCTGTACTGTGCCACCTGCAATGGCACAGAGGCCCTCTATTTCCTGTGGGGGTCTGGATCCTGCAGGCCACGTGCACTACAGTCTCCTTTCTTGGTGCTTCTGAGTGCTCCTGGATTTTCCAGTCCTACTTTGGCCTTGTGACCATAAGCCTCTGCTCCCCAACTATCCAGAGTGGCTTGAGACCTCCAGCTATCTAGAGTGGCATGGCCTAGGTGTGGAAGAGCTGCTCTCAGAATTCTGGGTCTGAACTCCTTAGTCATTGGCCAGGCCTAGCAAGGCCAGGGATGGAGGTGGCACCCAGAGGCCCCCAGGATGTGCTGGCTTGGGGTAGGGACAGTTCCTATAGAGATGGGATAGGGTGTTGGTGCTCAGAGTCCTTGCTATATTTGTGGGTGCCATGGAGAGTGAGCTCTGTCTAGAGCCCAGGCATTTGCTCCTCTGTGTGGCACTGCTTGGCTAAAACTGTTCTAAGCTTGTGTAGGGACAGCAGTAAATAAACAGAAGTGGCCTCCACCCTACTGGCCACCTGGAGACAGATGTACTTGGTTAACTGAAGCATTGGTAGGTAGCAGCCTGGGACACAGCCTCACAGCTTGTCTGTCACTGGCTTGTTGAGCTTCTGATGTTGGGCTATGTCCCTGTACTCTGTTCCTGGGCTGGAGAGTCCTAGAAGGAACAGGTGACAAAGTATGTGTCAGCTCTTTGGCTGACACTGGAATCTCAGCCAGCTGGGGTGACTACTGGTGGCTGCCAGTCTGGTGGCTCATATCCAGTAACCCAGGTGTGGCTTCCCAGGGCCCTGGAGACAGACAGTGTTGATTTCCAGAGTGGGCCTGCCACTCTCAAGTTGGAAACAGCTGGTCCTGAAGCCCCATCAGGTTAGCTTGTCACTGTGAAGGATCCTTTGGGCAAGAGGATGTCTGTCTGTCTGTGCTGCTTGTGCTGTGCTGGTGACAGAAGTGGATGTAGGCCTTCGGCTTGATGCTTCCTATTGTCTGCAGAGGGGTTTTTAACTGGTTCCACAGGCAGGATTTCTTTCTTCTTTTTCTCTTTAACAGAAAGATTTTGGTTGAGGATTTTTGAGGTTTTAGTCCTTGATCTGTTGGCCTCATTGTCTGAGGGCTGTGGAGAGGAGGGCATGATGGAGCAGAGAGCCACAGTGGTGTTTCCAGGGTGATTTGTCAGCATAGTTCAGCTGAATTGAAATCTCTTCTGCTCATTGAGCCTCCAGGCCTAAAGGATTAGTTTTATGTCCAGTCACTAATCTCTGTTTGCAGCATTCTAGTCTGGTTTGCCTGCTGCTATCCACTCTGCATATTTCCCATCCCAGCTGATGCTAACAGAACCTGATGTTTGAGAGCCTCTCTCTGATGTTGGGGAATACCCAGGTCTTGGGGTACAGAGCAGAAGGCTGTCACAGAGGACCTGTCTTCTGTATCCTGGGTACAAGGCCAATTGGGACTCATGGAGAGTTTAGGCACAGAGGAGTGAATGGAAGAGAGCCTTCTCTGCCTCAAATGAAACCCAGTGAAGGGTGAGAGGAGCAGGGGGCACAAGCTGTCACAAGCCAACCCAACAGGACTCACCTCTGCTAAGGTATCTGGGAGGTGATATCACTGTGCCTCCAGCCAGGGTACCCAGGTGTCACAGGTATGTAACAGGCCCATTTGACCTGGGTCCCTAAGAAAGATGAATCTTGGGCCTGGGGTGGGGCAGCAGCTACAGGGCCTGGGATTGGGGGTTTGGCCCTGTCCTGCTCCCTGCAGGCCCCCATCCTAGGGCAGGTAGAGAGTGAGTTCCTGCTGTTGGAAAGTGGAGGGACCATCCCACTCCTCAGGAGGGGCAGGCTGATTCTGTGCCACCAAGTAGTTGGGACGTGGTGGTGAGAATCAGTCATAGTTACACTGTCACTGATGGGTCTGGGCTAGTCGTAGGTCAGTCCTTGGCTTTCCTGGTTATTTTTTCCTTGATTTATGGGCAAGGAACCTTCCAGGGAAGTGACAGTGTGTCTCCATAGGGACAATTCTCAGGCTGGGCAGGTGAGGGCTTGAGGGGCTTCTCTGGGCTCTGGAGCTGGGCTGGGCCTGATCTTGGCTTTTGGTCTGGCTCCTATAGCACCCCCCAGACAGGAAGCCTGGCAGCTCTACTATGTGGAAGCATCCCAGGGGCTGAGACATGCAGACCTAAGCCCATGACACTGGGGCCTTCATGGTGAAGTTTTATTTATTTATTTGGCTTTTCTTGAGACAGAGTCTTGCTTTATAGTCCAGGCTGGACTTGAACTCACAATGTGGCTCAGGCTGGCCTTACACTCATGGCACTCTTTCTGCTTCAGCCTTCAAAGAGCTAGGATTACAAGCTGTGCCACCATGTTCTGCAACATGGTAAAGTCTTAAAAGTTACAGACTACTTCTTTTCTGTTAAAAAAATTGGGATAATATGGTCACATGGTTGTACAGGTGGCATTTAGCGATGAGTCTGCTCTCCTTTGGGGGTCTGGGCCACCTGCCCCTCTCCACTAATACTGTCATTTCTTGTGGGTCCAGACCACTTTTCTCTGTGGAGCTAGAACAGCACAATGTACATTCCAGTTTCCCATCACTGCCCACTCTTTTTCTCTTGGCTCTGGGAGACCTTTCCCTACTGGCACACCTGTATGGATGGATATATGTGTTCAGCCTACCACTATTCTCTGGACTTCTTAGGACCTCTGAGGGAGCCCCCAGTACCCAAGCCACCCTGTCTGTCTCAGCTAAAAGACAAGACTCAAAACTGCCTCCTCCTCTTTCTGTAGGATGTTTTGGAATTGAAGAATACCACCATCAAGGACCTGCAGTATGAGCTGGCACGGGTCTGCAAGGTATGGTGCACCTTTGTGCTCAGCCTCGGCTTGTCATGTCCTACCTGGAGAGGTCTTTGGGCTGCCACATGGCCTTAAGGTCACTCAGCCTGGTACATGGTGTGGGGTACATGGGCCTGGCACCTGTGTGGGGCTGTGCCCTGTATCCAAGACTGTCTTCCTCCTTGCTTTGCAGAGCTGAGTTGCAGAGGCTTTACCAAGAGCAACTGTTCCATAGCATGGCCCAGTGACACCCTTCCTATGGATGGACACTGCATACTTGGACTGTTGTTTGAGGCTGTGTCCAGACATTTATTTATTTATTTATTTACTTACTTACTTATTGTCTTTTTGAGACAGGGTCTTGCTGTGCAGTTCAGGCTGGTCTTGGACTCACTGTGTAGCCCAGGCTGGTCTCAAACTTGCAATGATCCTCTTGCCTCTGCCTCCCAAGTGCTGGGATTACAGGAGTGTGCCACCATCTGATATTTTTAATGCAGTTCTGGGTATTGAACCCAGAGCCACTCCACCACTAAGCTATATTCCAAGCCCTTTTAAAAAAATTTAAAATTCTGAGATAAAGTGTAAGTTTCTGGGAAACTTGTGATCCTCCTGGCTCAGCCTCCCAAGTAGCTAGGATTATGGTATTACACTGTGGGATGTAGCTCAGCAGTATACCTCTTGATTAGCATATGCAAACCCCTGGATTTTTGAGGTCCCAGTACCTCAAAAGCCCTGGATGCAGACAGTGCACACCGTAGCTCCCAGGATCCATGGTGCCAATCACAGTGTCCCTCAGCCTTCTCTAAGCTGCAGACTGGCTAACCTCTCCCCAGCCTCCTGTCTGCTCATCTTCCTGTCTCTTAAATGTTGATACTTTTCTGCACAAAATGAGGGCCATCTGCTATATGTGCAGTTCTTCATGGGATATCCATGACTTTCATCTGAGTCTCAGGGGATCTGGACCTCAAGGGGCAGAACCAGGGTCCCCAAGTTCTGTCTTGAGCCTAATTGTTCACAATTGTTCTGAGCCCTGGGGCTTTTTCTGACCTTCTGAGGAATAGCCTTTTGAGCACTGCTGTGAGTCAGGCCAGGCCACAAGCACCTCTTGGATCGCTCAGTTCACCAAACCTCTATAAATACCCAGTGAAATTGGCTTTTGTGAGAATGTGCACTTTTGGACAAGGGGCAGAAATGGAATGGTGACTAAAAAGATAATTGTTTGCTGGCCCTACCAGTTGCCAGGCTTTGTTTCTCGGGGTGGCTGTTTGTGACCCCACCACCCTTCCCCAGGCAGCCCTGCACCTGTGAAGATGGAGGTTCTGGGATGTTAGAGGGTGCTATGCCCACCAGGGCTAGAGAAGGGACAGTGACCCTCCCTGATAAATTCCTAGGGAGGAGACAGGAGCCTTGGCCTCAGTACCCAAGTTCTCACATATATAGGTGTTAACACTGTGCCTGCACTTGGGAAACCACTAACAAACTGCTGGCTTTGTTCTTTTACACCATGCTGTTCGCTCTAACCCACCATGAACAAGAACTTAGCTCTGCATGAGCCAGAGCATGTTGTCCTCAGTACCAGGCCAGGTAGATTCCTTTCTCACTGACTCTTTCCTGTTCCCATAGGCCCACAATGACCTGCTGCGCACATACGAGGCAAAGCTGCTAGCCTTCGGGATCCCCTTGGACAATGTGGGCTTCAAGCCTCTGGAGACAGCTGTAATTGGGCAGATGCTGGGCCAGGGCCCTGCGGGACTCGTGGCTACACCAATATAGCCACCAGGTTGCTGCGTGCCACAAAGCCTGCTGGCATCACTGTCGAGCTGATAACCATTTTACACAGAGGACAAAAAGCTTTTGTTTTTTAGAGTTCACCATCAGCAAATGAAGTTTGCCATGTTTTACTTATTTTTCTCTTTCCTGCTTCTGTGGAGGAGACCTGTTTGCAGAACCTCACCCCTGGCATCACAGTTGGCCCCTCCCTGTCTGGTCTATATTGTGGCCATTCTCCCCTCCCAGCCTGCCCCTGACTTCAGTGGTTCTTCAGAGGACCCCTGGTCACTCTGGTCTAGGGTGGTATATTGTTCCTGGCCCGACACCAGCAGCAGCTTTGCAGATGCCAACACTGACTTTATTGACACTTGAGTCATGGCTGCCCCCTGAGAAACTCCAGGGGGCCAGAAAGGACCTCTTCCAGGAAGCTAGTGACCCCAGTGCTGCATAATAAGTGAGGAGTCTACCCCATTGAGGGCTGGGTAGGCTCAGCAAGTGTGTGTGTGGGACAGATGGCCTCCCCTGGTTGATGCTAGCTTCCTCAGTACGTGGTGTAGGACCATGGGCTCAGCAGCAGGGGCACATGGATCTTCGGAGTTTCATTTGTGATCATGAAAACAACCTGAGCAAAGCAGAGATAGTACTGGAAGACAGCAAGAGAGCATAGTACTGAAGCTGTGCCTCACTGCTTCCTGGGAGCATTTAGCAACCCATACTGTAGGGTGGGGTCAGCTAGAGCCCCATGGGGGACAGGACCCCTCCCCAGGGGTTGAGGAATCATTATGTGTCCTTGGAGACAGTGCCAGGGAGGCTGTAGCCCCAGGCTTGCTGGATGTGAAAAAGGCCAGGTTCTTTGATGGTAGTTCTAGATAAGGACAAGGTCCAGTGAGCTGCAGTCTGGGCTGAGATGTAAACCTGCCTACAAAGGAGGGTGAGTCATCCTTGGGCTGGCCTCCAAAGGCTAACCCAGGAGCAGCTTTGGCATGGGCATGTCATCATGATAGCCAATGATGCCTCTGGTATCTGGACACCTTCTGAGAGCTCAAAGCAGTTGAGCTTACCTGCCTGCCACTACCCAGAATGAGGTGAGACCAGTCTGCCCATGGCCTGGATGAAGTCTGGCCTGCAGGACCTAACCGGTGGTCCCATTGTCAGGGGTCTCCACCCATCTGTAACCCTTCCTCTACCTATAGGTAGAAGCTCTCTTGTCCCATCTTCTTCCAGTAGCCCTCAGTGTTGAATGATCGCTTGTAGATGCCCAGCTTCATCTGTCCTGGCCGCAGAAATGGCCTACTCCACCCTTCCTAGTCTACACCCTGGATGCCCAGACACTGCCTGATGCAGATGGTGCAGAGGTGGGATGCCATCTCCAGGGACACTGCTGCACGGCCTGTTTAGGAAATCACCACCTAGAAAATCCAGAAGGGAAAATGTTTTTCACAGTATACTCTGAGCAATAATCCCTATATTTTGCAATATACTTTTATAGACTTTTCTTGATGTTTAAACATGTTTTAGAAAATTAAAATATAAAACAAAAAATACATATTAATTTATAAATGCTTTTTTATTTTTTGGGTTAGGGTTAGGGTTTAGGGTTAGGGTTGGAGGGACGCCTCAATAAATCCTCGGGCGCACCTTCCTTCCCCCTTGCTCGTCACACAGGGAGCGAGTGAGCGAGCAGCCAGTCAGCCAGTCAGTCAGCCAGCTGTGAATCATCAGTGAGAATTCGGATAGACTGGTTAGGGCCCCCCCCCCCCCCCCGCTCCCCCGGCTTATTCAGTTGCAAACCTGGTCTGTGGGTTGCAAGGTGGGGTCCGTCAGTAGGTCTCCGAGGAATCTCCCCCTTCGCTGCTCCTAGCCAACCCTAAGTCCGCCACCGAGCCGCTCTTGGTTCCGCACATTGGTGACCGCGGCCTTAATGAAAGCCTGGGTGTCTTGGGAGGCCTCCGAGGACGAGGCTCCCCCACGGGTAACGGCGGCTGTTGCAAGGATCTCTGCCAGTGGCGAAGGCCACATTGGTGACAACGATGACGACGACGACGAAGAAGGTGGCGACAGTGACGATCACGATGATGACAGCTCGTTCGACCTTGACCGAGACAG
Source organism: Hydrochoerus hydrochaeris (assembly GCA_004027455.1). NCBI lineage: Eukaryota > Metazoa > Chordata > Mammalia > Rodentia > Hydrochaeridae > Hydrochoerus > Hydrochoerus hydrochaeris. The sequence continues at coordinate 4,706 of PVLA01015027.1, read as the reverse complement.
GGGGAAGGGGCCATATCCCCAGTGTTGGACGCTGAGTGGTGGGGACCCCGTCTCTCCCTGTGCCACCACCACCGCCGTGTCCACTATCGCCACTGCCACGTCCAAGGCCTCCTCTGCCGCTCGTGCCTTGTCTGCTCGCACTCCTCTGTGTCCTCCCTTGTCTCCTTCTCTGCATCCCTCCTCTCCTCCCTGCCACCCCCCCCCCCCCCGCTCCACGGACAGGTGACATCTCCCAGCTCTCGTCCCACCTAGGCAGGTGTCCCCAGCTCTCCACCTAGCTGGCCATGGTTGGGAGATAGCCGAGGCTCTCCATGGCCTTAAAGACATCCGGGATCTCCCCGTCCTCCATCACGCCTTACCCGTCCCCCAGCTCTGCGGTGAGCCTGGCGTTCACGCATCTGTTCATGATCGGCTCCTTGTGCTCTGGCCTGATCTCGCTGCAGATCGTGACAGTCATGACGTCCTCGTTGGTGGTCATGATGACGGGCATGTGTTCGAGCGCCCTCCTGCCCTTTCTCTTCTGATCCAGGTGGATGCTCTCCCCGGACATGATGGCTTTAAACTGGTTCACCTGCTCACTGAAGTCACCCGCCTCTTAGATCCAGATGACGTTCCTGCTGCAGCAGTCGCTGAACGGAAAGTTGCCGTTGTCGGGTTTGTAGCAACCAAAGTTACCGACCAGGTGGCACAGGGTCCGAGCTATGAGGCTCTTTCCCTTGCCGGACGGTCCCTGGAGCAGGATAGTGTTCTTCTTGCCAAACTGTTTGTTCAGGCAGCACATGATAGCGTGCATGACCTTGAAGGGCCTGTACCCTTTCCTCCTCAGGATCTGGAACAGATTCAAGTCCCGCAGCCGCGCCATTGGCCTGCTGCCGGGTCCGGGTCCGGGTCTGGGTCCGGGTCCGGGGCTGCCACTGCTATTGTCAGCGGCGGCGGTCGCGGCTGCTGTGAGGGCATTGGCATTTTCGACCTTGACCTCGACCTCGACCTCTGGGACTTTCTCTACGATGATCCCGTAGGCGGTGAGTGACTGGCTCATCCTCAGACTCACCATCTCCAAGATGGCCCGGATCAGTGTCTCTGAGGCCCGCATGGCCAGGTAGCTGATGTAACTGGTTGACAGGCCACCCACTGTTCCACGGTGGCGATCCTCATACTGTAGAGTGTGAGGAACGTGCTCCTCAGGGTCAGCTCCCTCCTGGTCGCCTCGGTCCGTACCCTTCTCTCTCGTGCATCGAGGGCCACCATCCGTGGTGCCTCGCTCGCCTGCCGCGCCTCCCCGCCGCCGCCGCCCGCCAGGCCTTCAGCATCGCCAACCTCCCTGGCTCCTCTCCCCCTCCCCCAGCCGCCGCCGCCGCCGCCTCTGCCGCACAACCTGGACGCCATCCCTCTCTCCGTCTCGCCTCACCCCCCACCTCCCGATCTCGATCTCTGGGCTGCCGTTCCTCCTCTTCATTCTTCGCTGCCGCCTCCTCCTCCTCCCCCCTCCCCTCCCGGCCATCCTCACCCCCCACCCGTCGTCCTGGCCATCGTCCTGGCCATCGTCCTCTTCCGCCCCCTCCCCTCATCCATCGTCCTCCCCCTTCTCCCCCTCCTCCTCCCCCTGCCCCTCCCGATCGTGGCCCGACTAGCCCCTTGAGGAAATGTGACTGGATGCCAACTCTCGTAAGGTAATCTAAGTCATTGAACCTGTCCACACTGTCTACAGAACTGCAGTAAAACTCGATCGGGTTCAGATACTCCGGCTTCTTGTCCAAGAGATAGTTCACGACGAAATGTTTCATGTAGACCTCTCGGACGTAGTGCTTCCCGGTCTTGTGGTTTCTGTAGGTGAGGTCGACCCTGGCGTTCCCCTCCACCTCTCGGGTGTACGCCGCCCACCGAGCCACGTCCAAGTCTACGTCCAAGACGGTGAGGAGGGTCCTGGCCCAGCGGACGGCCAGCCACCTCTGGACCCATTTAGCGTTCCTATTATTGTTCCCCGTTACGTGCAACAGCACGTGGACGTGACCTCCCACGTTTCTCGCGACCTCACCCTGCACGAACTTCGCGACGTCCCGCCGCTGCTCCAGTCTCCTGTCGTCAAACAGAGCGAACAGGCAACGCTGTGCCGCTGCCATCAGGTTACTCACGACGACATGGGCGGCCGTGAGCTTCTGGTTTCTGTCTGTCGATTCTATGGATCTCATGTGAACTTCTGCCAGCTGGGCCACTTCCCGGTCGCTGCTCCTTCTGCGGTAGTTGGTCCAGGTCATGTGCATTCCACTGTCCTTGGTCTTGAACACCAGAGAGATGCAACGTGTGTTCTCGTGCTCATCAAGCCATTCCACTGCCTGCCGGAACCCTGCTGAATTCTCCGACTCCATGGTCCGACAACGACGACTACGACGACGAGGACGGGTGGTTGATAAGGGAAGGACGGCCCTGTACTGCACCAGACAGACCGGATGGTGGTGGCCTGCCCGGATCGATGGATGGCTGGCTGTCTTGGCTGGCTGGCTGGCGGTGTGGCGGGGTGCGGTGCGCGGCCTTAGGGTTAGGGTTAGGGTTGGAGGGACAGGGTTAGGGTTAGGCTTAGGATTAGGTTTAGGCTTAGGGTCAGGCCTTAGGGTTAGGCCTAGGGTCAGGCCTTAGGGTTAGGCTCAGGGCTCGGGTTGGGGTTTTAGGATTTTAGGCCTTTAGGGTCATGGTTCAGGGCTCTTAGTGAGTGTCAAACGGCCGAAACGAAGCTCAGGTTGAAAACCAGGGTCTGAATGTGTCATGGTCTGTCCACGAGCACTTCAGAGAGGTAGGGAGTGATCGAGGCCTAGTTCCAGTCATCCACCTAACTGTCCTGCCTTGTCTCGCCTCACTTCTCTGTTCACCTCCGAGGTCTCGGGTTAGGCCCTGACTTTCCCACCTAGGAGTATGGTGGGATTGAGCAAGGGGACTCTGTTTCTAAGCGAGTCAGTCAGTCCTTGAGAAAAGCAGAAATCACAGGATGACCCCTGTATAACCCGGCACAGAGAAAAGTTCCCCGTCAGTCACCCTCCACCCTCCCTCAGTCTGTCCTTCTCTTCGGTCCATCCAAGAAGCTGCTGGGGCGTGGGGGAGACAGAAGGCTGTGATGTGTTTTGGCCTAAAGTCAATGTTGTGACATCCTATCAAAGTTTCAGTCTCGTTTCTGACTTAGGGATGGAAGGCTGATTGTCTTCCTTTTTTGTGGTTCTCCCTCGGAGTTCTAAAACTCCAAGACTGTGTGACTGTGCAACTGTGTGACTCAAGACTGGGCTCAAGGCTCTCTCTCTCACTCACTCATTGCCTAGGTCAGACTCTGAAACACAATCTCCTATCTTTGTGACTGTCTGTCTGTGTCTTCTTTTTCTGGCGATTTTGGGTTCCAAAGCTAATTTAAAGTGCTGTGAGTGAGTTTGGCCAGAAGGAAAACTCCACTAGGTGAATATACATACAGGTGAGAGTTGGGTTACTGAGAAAAATGAACAAACAGACAAAATTTGGAAGAAGAAGCTCAGGCGGGACATCCCAGAAAGCAATGGCTCTCCATACTCTTTAGCCTCCAAACTGCTAAAGTGAGTGAAGGAAGAATTTGCTCAGAGGAGATAGCTTCAGAACACTGTGCCCCCAAAGGGCGGTGGGCAGTGGCAGAGGCCACAGGAGGTTCCAAAAGGGCAGGGACACGTGCCACGCCCATCTCTGAAGGAATGTGGGATGGGGGTGAGGTGTATTACCTTTCTTTCTTTCTTACTTTCTGGATGGGGGTGAGGTGTATCGTCTTTCTTTCTTTCTCTCTCTCTCTCTGGCTTGCTAGCTTGCTTGCTTTGTTCTTTTTTTCTTTTCCTCTCTCCCCTGGTTCTCTGGTCAAAGGCTAGCTGTATGACCATGGAAAATCACCAGGGGCGTACAAAGAAGGGGGAATACGGGAGTCTGTGTGCCGAACCAAATATCGATGAAGGTCAGATAGTAGCTAAATCGTCTCAAGGAGGGTGCTATCTGGAGCCTGGGGGGTGTCGCTCGTGAGGTTTAGGCAAGCAGAGGATGAGGATCGGTGACCTGACCTCCCTGCTGGTGATCTACAGCCGGGGGCTTGGCCAGCACCCCCACTCAGACGCCCCCGTGAACTCCATGAACCCCACCCCCTATGCCCGCCCCTCCCCCATCTACCCCACCACACCACGAAGGAATGCCGGGCCCCACCCAGGGAGGAAGGAAGGTGTTCTGGTCGACGAAAAAAACAACAGGAGACTCTAGCTGCATCTTTCCCCATGGGATAGATGTCTCTTTTATTGTGTCTCTCTGTTCAAAAGCTATCATTGTGAAACACGGAGCAATCACTCGCTCGCTCGCTCACTCATTCACGGTAAAAGTCTCACGAAAAAGCAGGTGAGCCAACAGGCAGTATGAGCCACTGACGGCAGGACACTGACAAAAATCAACCCGATCACTTGACCAGAGGAAGAAGTGGCAGGACACATGTGTCTGTCTCTCTGTCTGTCTGTATGCCTGTCTGCCTGTCTGTCTGATGCTGCATGAACATCAATGCCAGACTCTCTCCCAATGTCATTTCCAGTGAGAAGTCAGTCTGGGTCTGTGGTTCTCAGACTGGACTCGGAGCTCTGTGAAAGAAAACAGAAAAAGTGTTGGTTTCAGTCTTCAATGGCCTCCCTCACTTGCTGCCAACCTGCATCCTTGCCTGCCGCCCTCTCCTC
>PVLA01015026.1:0-27380 GCA_004027455.1 Hydrochoerus hydrochaeris | reverse complement strand
GATAACTTTGTGAAAACTAATTGTGAAATTTTACCTTCTGTGAGTAGTATGAGAGAGTTTATACAAAAGCTTTAAATGAAAGAGCTCATGGAGGAGGATTTACAAAATTCCTGTGAGACAACTGCCCTGAGACACTGGACAGGCAGCCAGAGACGGGCAACTAGGACACATATGTTATGCCACCGGCCGCCTAAGACAGGCACAGGACCAATTGCTATCCTGCAGGCCCATGACGGGTAAGGCCTGGTTGGGTTCATTTGAAGAGTCCTTGACCTAAGACAGGCGCTGTCCTACAGGCAGCCAGAGACGGGCAACTAGGACACATATGTTATGCCACCGGCCGCCTAAGACAGGCACAGGACCAATTGCTGTCCTGCAGGCCCATGACGGGTAAGGCCTGGTTGGATTCATATGAAGAGTCCTTGACCCAAGACAGGTGCTATTCTCACAGGGCCTGCCATACTCCCACAAGTGATAAGGGAAAAAATGTAGGGAGCGGCATGATAGCTTCACAGCTGCTGCTCCATCTCTCCCTCCTGTGGGCATCCAGGTGTGTAGGCTTACATTTTCCAAGATAATTAAGTAACAAGAGTAAAGTGTTACAAAGGTGAAAAAAGTTGATTAACACATATTGTTTAAGATTGTCCCTGCCTGGCCCTAAGCCTGGGATGCTTCCTGCTTGGGGTTTGGGTTGCTGCCAAAAGTTAGCAAATATATACTCCAGCTTCTAAAAAATAAAGTGGATTCAGATTCACTCACAGACTGGTGTGCAGTGTCTTCTGTCTCTCACTCGCCAACTCCCTGACCACCTTTGGGACCCCTGAGCCCTGCCGCAGCTGGACTCCGGCAATTTAGAGAGACAAAACAGTAGAAAACTTCTATGTAAGGTTCCTGTTATTTGTTATAGAAATTATCATCTTGAAGGTTGCTTTTCATTTAGAAAAAAATGAATGTCCTCAAAAATTAAAAGACTACCAAATGATAACTCATAGTTCAAATATCCTAGCTTATATGCTCTGAAAGTAGACTGCTAAGCAAAGGCTTTAAATTTCCCATATGGATTTTGCAGGTCATAGCAGACTAAGAGTACTGAATCCCAGAAATGCATCAGAGACAAATTTTACCAAACAACTGCTTCCAAAACTCATGTTACAAACTTCCATTCCATATCTTACAGAATTTTATATAATGTACAGAAGCTCGCAGTTGAGCTTATACATGCCTTTCTCTTCTAAATGGGCCTGAAATGCTCAGCCTGGAGAGCATCGTCCACACGTGGAGATAATCACTTTTATTTCGTCATTCCCTCTAGTTCAGCTCTAGCTGAGCTCTTGGGATTCACAAAATATAAAAAATATTAATTTCTTCTACAGTGGATATATTTGGTTAGGAAGATATATTTTAAGGATCTGATATTAATATACAGTCTTAATGTAAAAATAAAGCTATTAGGATATTTCTTGCTTGCTGAGCAATATGTTTACAATTTTGAAATAAGAATTATAGAAGCAATGAAAGAAATATAGTATTTGTATATATATTTTCAAGTTAAGTGCACTCAACACCACTATCATCACAAAACCTCATGACACATATAATTTGTGTAAGTCTGTATTTTAGGACATACTAAGAATGAGTACACTATACAATATGCATACAATCTACAGATAAATCATTAGCAACATATATCCAGGAAAGATTTGCATGTATTCATATGTATGTTCAAATGAAGTAGAGAAGTTAATTTTTACAACAATCTCCTTTTAAAACTCAAATAATTCAAAATACAAGCTCTAAATATTATAGTCAAGTATTATAATGATATGAAAAATAAACATAAAGCAATATTTAAATTAAATTTGTTACATTTTGAGACTGAGAAAAGATCTGTTCTGTAAAAGATAATTGAGGGGTAATTTCCCATTTGGTGTAGGACTTGCATTAGGTGTAATTCTGATAATTTTATTGTTTAATGGCATATTAATCCTTATTTAATCATGTTGCTGGATGTAACTTAATCATAAAGAATCTTGCTTCTATTGGCTCAAACTGTCAGACAAAAATCAATGCAACAAGGGCTGGGGATTTAGCTCAGTGGCATAAGCACGTGTCTGGCAAGCACAAGGTCGTGAGTTTGATCCCTGGTACCAAAAATAATCAATGAAACAGACCAAGAAACAAGTGTAAGTTAGGACATTGTCAGTTTATATAATACATATATTTTCACTAGGCTGAGAACACAGAGAAATGTAGTGAAGCATCCGTGATTTTGGCCTTAATTGACAAAGCTGTGTTCAAACAGCCCCTATCTAATGAATGACTCATGACCTGACCTCCTTCCTGTAAAAGCAAATAATACAGTAACTCTTTGGACTATTTTGAATTAATACATACCAAGTAATTAAGGGCAGCAATTTCATTTTTGTGAAATAGTATGAGTATTATCTTAATTACTACAAAAATGAAATGGACTAAATATGATTTCTTCCTATTTTCAAATACGATACTGAGGGAAGCTAGATAACTTGTTCAGTGACACATACTCAGAAATCAAAATTCAGGCAGGTCTGGGTTAAAGTCTTAGCTTTCATATAACATCGAGGAAACACCAACTGAGCTCATGTGTCTCTTCTTCCTTATAAAAAAGTCCGGGAGCCCCTGAGACTAGATAGTCCAAAGATGAAGATGATCATAGAATATCACTCGATCTAGTAAAGCTAAGGTTTGAACCCAAGTCTGTTACATTTTTTTCACTCATCCAAGACTGCCATATATATTATACCTTTACAATTCTCACAATTCCCAACAAAGGAATTTTTATTTTTTAAATTGTCATTCGTGGTTCCTATATTAACTTATTGAGACTGCCAAATGCAATACCCAAACCAAATGTATTAGAATGGCAGCAGTTTATTGTCTCTCCATACCAGAGGCTGGAAGTCTGAGATGAAGGTGTCCAGAGAGTGTGTTCCTACAAAGGGCACAGAGGAACCTGTTCCAGGCTCTCATTTCTGTTTCTGGTGGCTTGACATATGTAATTTGCCCACAGTGTTTGGTGGGCATGTGTGTGGCCACTTGCTGAGTGCTGTCAGCCCAAAGGGTGCTCACTGCATTCTAGCTGTATGCTACAATGCGGTATCCGAAACTGGCTCACTGATCACACACCCCGTAGTCACCATTCTCTGATCATTCAAGGCTCCCACTAACCCTCACTAGTGAGGACTAGCCGCTGAAAGGCTACGGACACCTGATCTGACCTGTGACTGTGGCTTTTCTGGCTGCATGTGCAGTTTTGTCTTTTCACTGACATTTATACAATCAGTTTTAGAGTCCAACAACTGTTTTGGGGTTATCTAGAAACAGAGTTTTCTTTGTTTTGTTTTTTCATTTCTAAATTCCAAACTGTTTCAGTTCATTCAGGCTACTATAGCAAAAAAATGACTGGGCGATTCATCAACAACAAAAGTTTATACTCACCATTCTGGAGTCTGGGAGTTCAAAATCAGGGCACGAGCTGCTTTGGTTTCTGGAAAGGGATCATTCCTCATAGTGGCACCTTCTGTAAGGGGATCAAGAGGTTGAGGGAAGGGAGAAAGAAAAGAAGTGGAAGTGGTTGAAAAAAGAGTTAAGATATATTATGTACAGATACCAATCCCCACGGGGAACTTTATCACTATGTATTGCAACATTATGTATTCATTATATATTATTGTACTAATAATAGGCAGAATTCTCATGACCTAATCACCTTCACAAACTATGTCTTAATATTTTCACCCTGTGATTTAGTTTTCAGTTAGTGAACTTGGGAAGACCTGAACACTTAGACCACAGCATTCTGCTGCTGGCTTTCCAAAATCTATTTCCTCCTAACATGCACAATACATTTATTTCATCCCAATAGTCCAAAGTCTTAACCCCATTCCAGCTTCACTCCAGGTTCAATTCAACTCAATTCAATTCAATTCCAGATTTTTGAACAGTCTAAATCAGATATGGGCAAGATTCAAAGTGTGATACATCCTGAGTCAAACTGCACTCCAACTGTGAACCTATGAAATCAAACAAGTTATATACTTCTAAAGTTCAATGTTGAGGATGGTATAGAGTACAAAATCCCACACTAAAAGAGAAAACCAGCAAAGAAGAAAGAGGTAATGGGTCCAAACAAAAGCCAGAGCTCAGTCAGACAAACATTTACTTTTAAGACTTCAGAATAATTGTGTGGCTCTATGCCTATTCTCCATTTGCACTGTGAGAGGATTGTAATTCCCAAATTCCACACAGCCTCAGCCCATGATTTTTCTGGGCACAGCCCGCACTGCAGCTCTCAGGTTGCAGTCACATATCTGTAGCTGACATTGCATACCAATATCTCTACAATTCTGGAGTCTATTGGTGGTCCTGCCCTTGTGGTTCCATTGGGAATTTCCCATTATTGGGGTTCTCTTGGACACCCTCACCACCACAGCTTCACAGACCTTGCCTTGTGAGGCTCTGTAAAAAAGCCCTCTCACTGACTCATGTGCCTAAGACTCCCAGAGTTCTAACCTTTCAAATCTAGGTGGAGGAAGCCATGTTCTCGCAGCTTGTGATGTCTGCCCACCAGCAGAGATGGCACCGTGAAGAGGCTGCCAAGATTTACTGCCCATGTTCTTCAAAGTGCTGAAGTGCCCAGCTTAACTTAGTTGAGGAAAGTGACCCTGGAACACAGGAAAACCCTTGAGGGAGCATCTAGCACTCAAACATAATTCAATCAAGATTTTACCACTTTGTAACAAGGGTTGCATTTCCTCCACTTTACAATAAAATGTTTTTCATCTTAGGTGTCATCAGGATGGCCTTTACATTTTATATTTCCTTCAAAATTCTGACCATAAGTCATTATGTAATCGCTAAGAAAATTAAGGTTTTTCCTAAGCTCTTCTCTACTTGTAAGGCCTCACCAAAATTCCATTCATAACAATGTCGGCTTTTTATAGCAAGCATCTCCACATTCTTCCAGTGTCTCTTCATCCTCCATTTCCAATGCCACTCCCACAATTCAGGTATTTTCATAACAGTATTCTCACTCTTCAAGACCAATTTCTGTCTTATTTAAAGCTGCCATAACCCATTAAGTAATTTATGAAGAATAGAAATTTATTGCTCACAGTCAAGTGGATTTGGAAATTCAAGTTCAAGACATCAGTATGCTCACTGTCTGGTGAGAGTTGGGTTTCTCTTACATGGTGCCGTTATGTTTCTTTACACTATATAAAGGCAAAACATTGTCTTTAGGCATCTTTTACAGGAGCACTAGTCACACTCTGACTAATCATACCCACCCCTTAATATCATCAGTTTGAAAACTGAGATCAAAGATATGAATGTTGGAGGGGGCACAAATATCCAAACCGTAACACTCTCCATACCTTTAATTTCCATTTTATCACTGAAGATTGTTCATTAACCTGCCTGCTCCTCAGGAGTACTCTTTATTAACAAAGTAACATATTCCTGGTCCAGGATGTTTATTTTTATCCTATCTTTCATACCTCTTTTCATCCAATCCAGTCTTTGGCATCTGGCTAAAGATATAGAAAGAGTTCAATAAAAAACTTTAGAGCTTAATTGTTGAGCCCAGTTTCATAAAGTTTAGCATCTGTTTTCATATGTTGAAAATATTTCTATAAGGTAGTGCTAAGATAGTACACAAGTACTGGTCCGATGTTAGATAAGAGAAACCAAGTATTCTATTGAAGGCTGTGAAATGGAGTGATTAAAGGCTACATGACATTTTTTAAAACTGACATGTAGAAGATACATTTCACTTTCATGTATTTTAATGGTCATTTTGTTCCCAGTTGCTTAGAGTTTTTGGTAAAAATGTAAATTTTTCTTCAAATGGATAATGTTAGAGAAAAAATAACCATAGAACTTATTTGCCTATTCCCTTCATTTTATGCGTGGGAGAAATGGTACAATGGGAAAAGGCTTGATCAAGATCCAAGTGCGCCCCACATTCTGGCTTCAGTTCCATTCACATAGTCTGAATAAGCCACCCTGTGTCCTTAGGCCATAAGTAGTAATCTGTAAATTAAAAGAATAGCAAGGCATTTAAGGCCCCTTCTCATTCCAGGTTTCTAATAATTCTACATGCATAAGAATAATAAATTAAAATAATAATTTATAAGCATATAAATAACAATGATTTCTTTTTATAAGACTGAAAAGCGACAAACTGGGCTAACACAAATCCTGCAATTTATACTTAGTAAAATACACCAAAGCTAAGGTAATGAGCTATTAGTATAAATCAATATCAATGAAATACAACAAAACTAAAATAATGAACTTTTTTAGAATCTGTTGTAAAAATTTTTGACTGTATTATTTTTTTAAATCTATTTTTCATTATATAGCGTGTAGAGTTTGCTCAGTATCTAGGTTTTGACATAGACACAAATTAGGCACATAAAGAAAGTGAGCTTTCTCTATTCACCAAATTACTGTTTAGTGCATAGCAGAAATAAATCGCTAAATTATACTCACAATTTGAAAAATTTATGCAGCTTTCATAGTGACATTACAATAATATATTAGCTCCAAATTAGATCTCTTATTCTTTACAATTTTTGCACATAGCTCTGATATCAGCATGGCATCTCTGTTCCTTGAGTACTAGGGAGAATTGTCCCCAAATTTCCACTCTTGATTCCAACCCCTCTAGAAGCCTGTTTCTGGTTTTCTGTGAACTATTTCATACCTTCCCTGTATTCTGTTAGTACAGTGTCTGTTTTGGCCCTCGGCAAAACAAATGTGAAATTCAATAGCCACTTCTTGCATTTTCACAAAGGCTATATTGAAATATTATTGAGAATATACCATCTTACTGAAATTAGAGATCATAAAGAGAAATCACATGGCAATGCAAAAATCCCTAGTAGGCATTTCTTTCTCCCTTTCAATGGCTCAGCCTACCATGCTGTGGAGACATGGTATGATACTTATTTGGTGTTAACCGAAACAAGAAATGCCTAGCAGACTGGATTAGCACAGCTTTGTGTGTGTGTCTGAATAACTGCCCTACTCAAAATGGAAGATCCACAGTGCATGGCACCAATCAATAGGGTGGTAGCCTAGATGGCATAAAAAAGAGGAAAAAAAGGAGTGTTCTTCTCATCCTTCACCATTGCCATTGGATTATCCATGTCCAAGCTTCCAGCATAGACTTCTGCCTTCCAACTCACAGCCGCTGGCTTCCTGAAATGAACTTACATGGGGCCTTGCAGTTGGCTCCAGGTCTTATACTTTTGATTGGATCCTTGAGCTCTCCAGGGCACAGACAACCCTTTTGCTTTCTCCAAGACTTGACTGTGTAGGCAGCCATTGCAAGCATTGTAAACCTACTTGTATAGTGTTATATATATATATTTCAAGGAGCACAGAAGAGCCATGTAATATGTATTATTGCTACTCTTCAGAAGCATGAGAGATCCTTACCCAAAGTTTTGATCAAACTTCAAGAATTCTGGCACCACACACACACCATGAGGACATGAAAAAGTCTTACTATCTACATACTGAAACTTTCCAAGGAAACTTGAGACTACAATAAGAATAAACCAGTTTGAGGTACTTTCTGTGACTAAAGGATATGGTCAATGTGAGGATTCCTGTGCTGGAGGAGGAGTGGCTTGAATCTTCTACTCACATGGAAGGAGAGAGCAGTGGCTTTAAAAAAAATGGTTTTCTCAGAAAAAAATAAAGCTGTGAAGCTGAAAAACTATCATAGTGCAACACTAAAAGTATGAAGTCAGAGTTTATTATGTTACCTTGACTTGAGTCACATATTCATTTTATGATCAGCATTGCATCTAGAAGAATACAGTTTTATAATAGTTCATATGTTTATACTGCAGCCATGTGGCCAAGATGCTGAAACTGGCGGCCCCACCAGATCAAATGTAATGAGTGATGAAAACAGAGTATATCTTCAAAGAGAAAGGATAAGCTTTTTCTAGAATATGTTGAGGTGGTACATTGAACTAGGAAAAAATAAGAAAACAAAATATTAATAAGACATAGCCCAGTAAAGAGACTACAAACTCCACTTTGTAATACATGGTTGCTACCACGTATAAATTGCAGAGCTGTATTATACAAAAAGCACTGGAATATGGATTTAGAATTCAATGAAAATGAAAGACTTTTTACCACCTATGGCAATTTAGCAAAAATCAAAAGACAAAAAAAAAAAAGAGGAAGAAGTGAGAAAATGAAGACTATTATAGAATGAGCTCTATGTGTCCTCACCAGGCTAAATGCTTCATACAGATTATCTCATCTTCCAGGAGAACTTGATCTTTATCTTATTATAATCTCCACTTGTGCATTAGGAACATGAAGATTAGAAAAATTAAATAGCTTTTGCAAATCCTACCTCAAGAAAGTTGTGGCTCCTGAACACAAATACAAAACCTAAGTGTTTAGCTTCTGTGATAACTTTTGAAACCTCAGTTTATTTCCCTATAAAAAGATAATACCAGAGGCTCCGAACTACTCCCAGCCAGAGGCAAGGTCCAGGCGGTGCCACACTTGGGGTTCTGCTCTGCCAAGCCACGTGGGTCCTGGAGGTCCCGAACTGCTCCCAGCCAGTCATAAAGCCTTGGCACCACACTCCAGGGGTAAGTCTTCGATAGCTGCACGAGGATCTGGTCTCTGGCCAGCCCAACGACCCAGTACAATCCATCAGGGGAATGCCCAGCCAGCCTCACTGGTCACAGAGGTACTGAGCCCAGCCCAGTGCAGAGCCCCAGAGCTGTGTATAAGGGAGCTACTATGGGTCTTGGAGAATTTGAGCTCTGCCCATCAGAACACAAGGCACCAGCTCCATAGTTCTGCTGTGTGGCCCACCTACTCATGCAACAGGTCCCAGAGGTTATGAACTCCCAGGCACCATATACTGGGGATGTGCTCTGGCCAGCTACACACTCCAGAGGCTCTGAACTCCTCCCAACCACAGGCAAGCTCCAGGGAGTGCCACACTCAGGATCCTGCTCCCCCTAGCTGCCTGGTCCTGAAGGTCCTGAACTCCAGCCAGGTGCTAGGCCCTGCTGACACAATGGGCGTGTGTCCCTCCTAGCCACTTGGGTTCCAGAGGTTCCCCACTGTATTCAACCAGGTTCTAGGCCCCAGAAACCCTCTCCTGGAGTATGTCTTTAATAGCAGCAAGAGTATCCAACCTCTGCCCAGCCCAGCATCCCAGAGCAACCCAGTGCAGTACATCAGGGGAGCACACAGCCAGACTCACAGGCCACAGGGCACAAGGATCTGGTGCCATAGGTCAGAGGCTAGCCACAGGGATATCAGAGGGTTGAAATTCTGTCCAGTGCAGTGCTCCAGTGCAATCTATCAGAAAGGTGCCTGACCAGCCACATGGGTCCCAGAGGAAAATGGCAAAATGAAAGAGCAAGAGGCAGTCTCAGTCTTCCAACACCTTGAAAACAAACACAAGAGACACTGAAATGGAAGACACTGGAAACTGCACAACTGAACTTTCTGAGATGAGAGCTAACAAAGTAAAGGAACATCTCCATGAAGGTCAGAAATAATCTTTCCAATTAAAAAATGAAATGACAAGCTTTATGAAAGAAATGCTGTATGTATCTAAAGAACATCTAAATAAAAAACAGAACATAAAAAAAGAAGGAAACCTTGAATGAGCAATATAAGACAGAATTAGAATGCATGAAACAGATTCAAGGGGGTATTAGAGAAAATAAAAATTCCACTGAAAGATGGTAAAATCACTTGAATGAAGCTGAAGATAGAATCTCAGACCTTGGAGACAAGATGGAAGATTATGACAATGAAAGAAAAGATCTCTTAAAAATAACAGGGAACAGGAAACAATTCAAGTAATGCAAGATGATGCAAAGAGAAACAATATAAGATTGATAAGTGTCAGTTAAAAAGCAGGGGTCCACACAAATGACCTGTGAAGATTATTTGCAGAAATAATAACAGAAAATTTTCCAAACACGGGAAGGAAATCTGATATGCATATAAGAGGCATTCAGAGCACAAATTAACCATAAATCTTCACCCAGATATATTATAATTAGGATATCAGAAATTCAGCACAAGAACAGAATACTAAAAACTATCAGAGAAAAGAAACAGATAACCTATGAAGGGAAGCCTTTCAGAATCATGGTAGACTTCTCAACACAAACCTGCACATCAAGAAGACCTTGGAGTGAAGTATTTCAGGTCCTGAAAGAAAACAGCTTTCAACCTAAATTGATGAATCCTACAAAAATACCTTTGAAAATAGATGGATAAATAAGATATTTCCATGACAAATAACAACTGAAGAAATTCATGACCACCAAACCAATACTGCAAAGATTACTGAAAGACACTCTACAAAGAGAGAAAGGTAACTACAATCCTACAAACAGCAACAAAAGGAAACCACTAAGCAGGGCAAACAATGAAACAGAAAAAGTAGAAATCCAAAAACAGAAGATAACATGACAGCAATAAGTCAGCACTTATCAGTTATATCCATCAAAATAAATGGTCTCAATTCAACAATAAAAAAACAGATGGACAGAGTGGGTTAAAACACAAAATCCAACAATATGCTGTGTACAAGAAACACATTTAACTCAAAGGGAAATTTATAGAATTAAAGTCAAAGGATGTAAAATAATAATCCATGCAACAGGAACCCAGAAAAAAGCAGAGATGGCTATTTTCTTTGCAGACAATATGAACTTCAAATCAAGAATGATCTAAAGAGATAAAGAGATTTTTCCCCTACAAACTTGTTAGAAAAATTCAAGAGGAAGAGATTACAGTCATAAATATATATGCACCTAATATGGGAGCACCTAACTACATAAGACAAGTTTTAATAGACATGAAAAATCAAATAAACAATAATATAGTTACAACAGGGAACTTTAACTCCCCATTGTCACAAGGAGACAAATAAGCCAAACAAAAAATTAGCAAAGAAATAACAGAAATATATCAAACTTTAGAAAAAATAGACCTAGTAAATGTGTACAGAGTGCTCCACCCAACAACATCAGAATACACATTCTTCTCAGCTGCACATGGGTAATTCTCTAAACATAAATCATATACTAACTCATAGAACATGCTTAAGTAAATGCAAAAGAATTGAAATAATTCCATACATAGTTTCTAACCATAGCGCAATAAAACTGGAAATAAATGACAATAGAAACCAACTGATTATGGACTGAAACCTCTACAACTGTGAGCTAAATAAATGTTTTCTTCCTTCATTTTGGGAGTCAGGCATTTTGTCCCAGCAATGAGAGAAAAGTAACAAAGACACAATTTGGTACCAGAAGAGTGGGGTCATTGCTGTGACTGTACCTGACCATGTGGTTCAAGAGCCTTCAGGACTGTAGGAAGATCTTGGAAAGGTTCAGAGATGTTG
The DNA here is from genome assembly GCA_004027455.1 of Hydrochoerus hydrochaeris. NCBI lineage: Eukaryota > Metazoa > Chordata > Mammalia > Rodentia > Hydrochaeridae > Hydrochoerus > Hydrochoerus hydrochaeris. The sequence continues at coordinate 15,916 of PVLA01015026.1, read as the reverse complement.
CCCGAGTGCATAGAGCTGGAACAGCTTAGGCTATTCTGTAGGGAAGATTCTGGTCAGAGCTCAGGTGACCAGAAGGCTGATAGAAAGCCTGCCAATAAACACCAGGCTCGGGAGGTTTCTGCTGGGAAGAAGGACTACATTGGTTGTTGGACTTCCCACGATGTGTGTTGTGGCTTGGCAGAAAGTTTGTCTGCATTCTACTCATGTCCAGAGACTTTGCCTGAGACTAAGATTGAGGGTGGTGGACTGATTAATCTGCCAAAAGAAATTTCAAGGCAATCTAATATTGAGACAGTGGTATGGCTAATGCTGGGGTCTTTTAGCCAGATTTATGTTGCAAATCAAGAGCAAAGAGCCCAGCAACATGATTTGAAACATTGTGAGTTGGGCCAGAAAGCTGTGGACTGTAGAGATAGAGCTGAGACCTCAACTGCTGAGAAGGAACAGAGAAATAAAAACGATGGCCTGAGGGCATCCCAGGAAGCATCATGGCTCCTCCTTATGCAGCCTCAAGACTGCAAAAGTGAAAGACTTTGCTTGGAGGAGAATGCTGCAGAGCACTAGAGTGGTGACAGAGGCCACTGGAGGTTCCGAAATGGTGGCAGTGCACCAGATTCCAGAACGGTGGTGCATAGAGAAACTTCCTCACAATCAGGTTCAGAGAGCTCAACAGTCTAGGCACTGGACACCTACAGCCACGAGAGAGGAAATCCCGGCTAATGCGCCTGCTGTCAGTGGACTTCAGCAGCATTGATGTGGCACTGGTGAATGGAGAATGCATGAGTTCTGAGGTTAAGGCAGCTTCCACCCCAATTTCAGAAGGCCTGGGAGGCCAAGCAGTGTGCCCTGAGTGGGCAGTGTGTGATGCTGTGAGTGTGAAGCCAAAGGTGCAGTGGAGACCCCAGAAATTTAGCAATGCCAGGAACATGGGTCATCCAAGGAAAGCTGCAAGGACTGAGCAGAGAGGGCTTAAAGTAGAAACTGTGGGAACTGAAACCCCTGAAAGTGCTGTGGGGGTGGAGTCACTCAAGCCTTTTGGAGCTTGTAACCAGATTGCCTCAGATGCTGAGCATGGAACTCCAGGACTTAATGTTTGATCTGCTGGATTTTGGACTTGCTTTGGTTCCAATGCTTTATATTCCCCTGTTTGTAACTTTTGGAACAGGAATGTTTGTCTTGTGCCTTTGTATGTTGGATGTGTTTAACGTTGTTTTTATTTGTACAGAGGTATGCAGCTATGAGTTTGCCTTCCAGTTTGGAAGAGACTTGGGAATTGGACTTTTCAGTAATGCTGAAACTGTTAGGACTGCGGCAACACTTGCAAATGAACTAAATGCCTTTAGCATAAAGGGATGTGCATGAGTCTTAGGGGGTCCAAGGGTAAAATGTTATGTTTCTAATGTAATATAATGTCGATAAATTTAATGCTAGTTCTTAAGATGGTTAAGTTGCAAAATGTGAAGAATAAGCATGCCTTTGTATCTGGAGCCTGATTTAAAGAAATATGTCTAGCTGCCAAGTTGACAAGGGATTGATTGCTATGATTGATATGTTGTGTTAACTTGAGAAGTTTAGAAATTTAACTGAGAGACTCAGCAAGGAACCAGAGTTCTTACTTCAAATATCCTCTCCCTCTCCCATGCAAAGGAGGGAAGGAGACTTCGTGAGTGCTACACCTGCCCTGAAGTGGGCGTGGGGTTGGCCTGTGTACACTATAAGGAAGAAGAAAGACCTTGTCATTTTCCTTTTCGCTCTGGCTGCTACCTTGAAGTGTTGCCCCAGTGCCATGCCACCTGCCTTGGAGCAAGCTAACTATGGACTGAGACCTCTACAACAGTGAGCTAAATAAACCTTTTCTTTCTTCATTTTGGGTTTCAGGTGTTTTGTCCCAGCAATGAGATAAAAGTAACCAAGACAAATGTGCATCAGTGTTTATAGCAGCACAATTTTTAATAGCTAAATCTTGGAAACAAATGCCCATCAACCAAGGAAGGAATAAAAAATGAAGTAGTATTTTTACATGATGGAGTGCTACTCAGCCATAAAGAGGAATACACTTGAGACTTTTATAGGTAAATGGGTGCAACTTGAGAGCATATTCAGTGAAATAAATCAGACCCATATCTGTAAACATCATATTGTCACCCTGGGTGAGAAACTGAAAGAGTAAGTAAGGTCTAAAATGTACAACAGCTATTGTGAAAAAGGAACTAGAATGGGGAAAAGGAGAGAAAAAAAGGGAAAAGCCAGAAAAATTCAAGTTTGTTGTACTTTTAATATCTCTTAGTTCATAGAAAAAGTTTTGTGCTAATATTGATTTTTGAAATTTTTATACCCAAATCTTACATTCTGCGTAACCATTTTAAAGATGATAAACAAAGAGTAAGTAAGGTCTAAACTGTACAATAGCTATTGTGAAATGGAAAGAAATTTTTAAAAAGGAAAAAGGAACTAGAATGGGGAAAAAGAGAGAAGAAAAAAGGGAAAAGCCAGAAAAATTCAAGTTTGTTGTACTTTTAGTATCTCTTAGTTCATAGAAAAAGTTTTGTGATAATATTGATTTTTGGAATTTTTATACCCAAATCTTATACTCTGAGTAACCACTTTAAAGGTAATAATATGCAATCTATTGACTATTGTTAGCTTCCTATCATCTTGCTATGCAATTTTACCTTTTTTCCATAAAATAAAAGAATTAATATTTGGTCTAAAACAAATATCATCATCATAGGTCTAATTTCTGGTGTTTAAGAAGAATGTATTTAAAATTTTACCAGCTGAAATTTAAAACTTTGACATTGAAATAATCACTAATCTACTTTATTAGCCTCCATGTTGCTCTACGGATAGCTATGCTGTTTATTTCCAATAATAACTTAGGTGAAGAGAAGAGAACTTTTTTTGTGGTGATTTGGTTTCCCTTTTAGGTGTTTCTCTTTCCTTCATTCTCTTAAACTTCATGTCAGAATCAAAAATGACTAGTCAGTTAATGCTAGGTGCCGCTAAAGTAACAAATGGGGTTCCAAGTCCTTGCTCCTTTAGAGTCCTCTCATGCAACTATAAATCATTTTCATTAGATTACACCAAGTTGATACCATCTCATCTTCATTCTTGCAACTAGCTTCAATCTAGGTCTCAAAGAGCTCACCTTCAAGCCCAAAACTCATCGAATGATTTTTCAAATTAAGATTATTCTCTCCCTGAAAGAATTTTTTTGCTATTAAGATAGTATAATTTTTCTAAAAATTGATAAAAACAGAAAACATGAATAACAATATCACTTTTATATACACACAGTGCAATAATATTGTATTACGAGATTAAACAAAAGTTATGTAAAGCCAAACTTACCTTTAAAAATCCATCTAGACCTCAACTGAAGTTAACATTCAATTCATAATTTAATAAGTCCAGTAAAATCCAGAACTTCTCAAATCTTACAAAATATCATTCTTTTTTATTGAATTCCTTGGATATTTGATTTGTGCTTAAGAAATCATACATGAAAAATGTATGCACTTCAACGGCAAAATTACATTCAACAAAGCAAGACACTCATACCACAAGAGAGAGAATAAAGTAGGATCAGTTGTCATATAGGTACATTCAGTGTGCCTAACAGTGAGGATCTCTAAGATAAATAAGATTATATTGGCTTTTTATAAAGATTATACTTGTTTCAATGTGGGAAGCAACTGAGAGGAAAGGAACAAGTAGAAATGCAAACCAAAGAGTTATAATAATGCAAATTCAAATGGTGGAAAGAAAAAATTGGTATCTCCTTTCCACTAAGGAGATAAACTCAATACAACTTTATATTTGATTGGATATGCAGGTTAAAGGAATTTGTCAAGGATAAAGGGTGGATATTTAAATGATTTATGTATCATATTCCCACACAGATAATCCTAGTATGTTGGTTTTGATCATGAGATATATTGCTTTTCTTTCAAAGCAACATAAGATGATTGCAGTTTAAATATCATGCTAACCTTTGTACCAATTAAATTGATAAAGGTCTTCCCTTTTATATAAATTTCTACTGTTTATTTTCCCCATCCTATATTTTTTATGAAAACCAAAATTTTTACACACTATCCCAATTTGTGGTAATTTTTTCATACTTTTGTTATGAGTTATGACTATAAGTTTGAGCTAATTAAATTTTTTGATTATGTCCCTTTTTCTGTTTTACTATGTCCATCCATCCTATGGAAGAGGTAACAAAATTTTCTATGTGATTTCAAAGGATAAAAACAGGACAATGACTGTGAATGACAGGAAGATAAATTGTAGTACTATATAAGAAAAACTTCTGGATTTTAGCTATAAAAATGGAACAATATAAGAAAGGTGCTATCTGTGATAGTATTTGAGAAAATTAAAGCATCATTGGAAACATTAGACCATATAAACTTTAAATTATTTTCAATAAGAATAATTCAGGATATTATAATATAATATATATATATATATATATGTATATGTATATAAAACTATTAAGATGTGCAAAATACAGGTCATTAGTTATGAGTTGACCTTATCCTAAAACTAAAATTTCTACTGAATGCAGCAATGAACACAGCTTCTTCTACTGTGATAAAAACGTCTTTTGGCCTATGTTCTATTATTGTCTTATTCTTTTTCAAAACAATCAGTCTCCTTTGCTTTCCCAGGTGGTGTCTGGGAATATAGCTGAGCATAAGAACTCACAGAGGAGCAGAAGCAGGAAGCTTCCTCTTTTTTGAGCTGTCCTCCAAAGTCTCATGGACTATTGTTTACAGTCCTGTCAGTTTGGCCTGACTACCACATACTCACAATAACCTACTGCTATGTGGGAAGCAACTGAGAGGAAAGGAACAGGTAGTCCTTTTCCACTTGGAGAAGAGAGGAAAATTGTACTGAAGCCTGATTGGAACCTGTTGTCCCCATCAAATTCTCCTGTCTCTCTGCAATCTTCTTGATCTTCTACCAGTCCTTTATATGACCATTAGTTCTCTCAAAACATCTGACCTACTGTACAATGTGTGAAAATTTGAGGCCCCTTCATGTCACATACAAGCTGAGGGTAACCAACAGAACTGTCTTAAATCTATCAAACATCTCCTTCTGCCAGTGCTACCTTATGGCCACCATTGTTCTGTATGCTACACTGCACCAATGTGGTGTCTTCTGCAAGGCTTTCAGTTCTCCCCGGATACTCATGAGAAATTTAAAACTTGGTCTCAAAATTTAGGATTCACACAAACATATCTAGTATTTCTGTCTGTCTACCCCACTCTCTTCACAAAACTTCTCTTCCAAGAGAAGTGGTGGTCAAGTCTTTATTTCCTATTTTTGTTTCTCTCTTTCTTTCTTCTTTTCTTTTTTAAATCAGCCATCTATTGTCACAGTAATACAGTGAAAAAAGTAATTGACTTAAACAACTACCATAATCCTCACTTATAGATCTGCAGGCAGGGGGCAGGGAGAATGTTAGTGAACACAGATAAGTTTGGTTAGTGCACTCCAAACTGAAGGTTGGAGCCAAATCAGTTTCTGCTGTTTCTAAACACTCTTGATCCATGTTCTTTCATGGCTTTGTCTGAAGTGCAAGAGGTCAGTTTCAAGCACATGTACACATGTCCAGGTTGTACTTCTGTCATAGCTGTCAGTCTCTCAATGGTTAAAGTACTTTGCACTTATTGTGAGACCAACATAAGTCACAGAGTCAAATCCAACACAAATAAGGCAGTGATGTATAATGCACACATGGAGCTGAGGAGGCCACAGGTGAATATATGTAAACAATAATCTAATAGATCATATCCTCCTTCCAGAACCAGAAAAGTTCTCTATTCCCTCTATATTAAAAAGAAAGAACTAAACAGGTCATGTGACATTGACCCTCTCACTTACTTTTCATAGAAGGACTCTTTGGGTTGCTAAGAATAGAAAAAAAAATATGCAATACTTCAACTATTTTTAAACAGAACTCTAAGTTTGTCAGATTTTAAAGAATAAATAAAAATTTCCTATAGACTTACTGCTTCAGTGAACATTCATCACTTTGTCTTAATGGTCATTGGCATGCCACTAATTTATTTTACTTACTGACCTTATATTTTGTTCCAGAATTCATGACCCATGAGTCTGAAACTAGGACAGTTCTTTATTTAGCACCATCTAGTCTCCAGATATAAGGCATTGCTATCTGTCATGGTAACTTTATATCTTAATTTGGGAAAATCAATAAAAGCAAAAAGGGTAGCAGTCCTATCAGTTACAGAGATCAGGAATGAAAATGTACTTGTGTGAAACAAATAGCCAAAGGGCCATCTGAAAGACTTACACACAAATAATAAAACACCAAGGGAAGTCCCTAGATCTGTCACCATAAGTTATTACTATCACAAGGTGTAAAATCAGTAATGACAACAGCAATGATTCAAGTTAATTGAATTTGGGGCTCCCTTATTGTTATCTTCACGCCCAAATTGTTGCTGAGAGCTCTTTTTCCAGACTGAAATCTATATAAAACTTTCTCCTTCTCCATCTTGCATGCTATGTAAAAAGCTCAAATTTCTCTTTCTGCAAAATTTGTAAGTGGTCGAGTGAGTCCTTTTCTTTTTGCTCACTTTTTCTGTAAAACTGTTCTCAGTTCAAGATGATTTTTCTTATGTTCCTGTTATGTAAACAATTATCTTATAGATCATCCTCTTTCCAGCACCAAAAAAGTTCTCTATTCACTCTGATAAGAAAATATAAGGACTGAACAGGTCATGTGACATTGACCCTCTAGGTACTGGAAGACAACACCTAGGTGTTGGAATACAAAAAGTGAACAACAGACAGGGCATTGCTCTTCAGCATTCATATTTTAGAAAAGAAACAACAAATAAACTAATGAAAGCTTATTTTATATGGTGATGGTGGTGATGCTGGTCAAGAGCGGGGGGTGACTCTAGAATGTGCATAAGGAAAGATCTTTCTATGAATGTATATAAGTGAACACAATCAATATTCTGCTGTGGTAAGGAGTGACCTCCAAGTGTTAGCAGATCAGATCAGATCAGATCACAACAACACTCTTCCATAAACTGATGTGTGTACCATTGTTTGGTCACACAAGGCTGATGAGGTATCCACCTTCTTGCAACTGTACAACCTGAAACAACTTATGTCTTCACCTCCAGTGGGAAGAGAGATGGAAAAGAGCATGTTGACGGATTTTCATGACCATCCTCTCTCATAGCTCATTGGTCAAAAAAATCACACAACACTAGGCAATATGGACTAATCATAAGTTCTCTGCTTTCAAAATATGTACACATGTGACACAAAGTGACCACCTTTACCTGTGTATTCTCCTGTTCACCTCCCCAAATGCTGCCTTTGTCTCGGAAGAAAAGAGCTTGTTCATTCTTCGCCACACTTGCTTCCACCTCCTGCAATGCTCTTCCTGGCACACTTCACCTCCTTTGCCTTCTCCAGTGTAATTCCAACTTGTGCAACATAACTTGAGAACCTAGGCAAATCTTCTGCAGAATCTTCTGCAATTTTTCAGATTGAATTAATTACCTCTTCTGTGCTCCTATAATACCCTATGTTTGCCTCGATTGTTCTAGCATTTGTTTCTCTTCCATGTTCTCCACTGGAATATAAATATGCAGAAAATAGCTGTGTCTTCCAAATTATACCACCACGTGGGTTCTCAAAATAGAGAAGGTTGTTAAATATTCATTTGAAGAAAATCTGAGGCACAAAGATAGGTTATATAGTATTTATTAAGTGTAGTTGACTAAGAATATGATATTGCTCATCAAAAGTGGTGAAAATCATAACAAAATTTTGTGCAAAAGGAAAGAAAACTGGAATTTTGGCATGCCTGTCATATGTTAAGTACTGAACTAAAAATATAATAAATATTCATTTCAGGCTAGGACATAATGAATTTGAGATATTGCTGTAAAAATCATGAGAATATTTGCAACAGACAGTTTTACTGATACTTGATTTTCTTGATAAAGGCAGTGATTTGAGACTCATCCCTCCAACTGGTGCACATTGTTCCAGTGCACCTTTCTACATCTCAAACTCTGCATGAAATATTTGATAAAAATGCATCATAGAGGCAAGGTCAGACCAAAATCCCAGAGTAGGCAGGTGACAATATACACAAAACATAAGTAATGGGAGGGGACCAAGAGATGGGGAGGGCAGCATAGAAGAATCAAAGTGTGTTATGTGGGAGGATCCAAGATGGCTGATTGAGATGTAGCAGGATAGAGAGCCTCTCTGAGAAAAACAACTCAAATGCTGGAATCTGACACCATGGAGAGGACTGGACAAAAGGAGAGGAATTCTCGCGACCCAGGAAGAAACTGAGGAAAAAGAAAAAAAAAAGAAGAAGAAAAAGAAGAAGCATGGGTGGAGGGCTGGAGCTGGGCATGCTCCGGTAGCTGTGCTGGGTGCGTCTTAGAGTCAGGAGACTCAGGACTGAGCTGGGGTCGTGGTACTGACAAGAGCGGGGATTAGTGAGCTAGAGACCCTTGGCAGGAGGAGGCACTACAATGGGGAGTGGAGATGGCGAGTGGAACTGCACGGACTTTGGTGAGTGCTGGGAACTGGATTTCCCAGAGCAAGATCACCAACAGGACAGCATATTGGATTTGGACAGGTCAGGCTTGAATCAACTGCTGAGGCAGCTTCAGTCAGCAGCTCCTGGCCCAAAGTGGGTTGAGGGAAATCTGCTTGGGCTGGGCCATGCCCCTGATCAGGACCCAACAGCCAGGGATGAGGCTGTCCTGAACCTGTGACATCCACAGGGCACAGTCTAATGTGCTGAAGTCACTCACTGGTTGAGAGGAGAGAGGCCGGCCCACACCGCCACCCCTGCATGCACCTCACAGATCAACAGCAGACAGGGGAGGGCAGCACTGCCCTAGTCAGTGAGCTGCAGAGGGAATTAGGGCAGCACATAAAGATCCGGACACCTCCACCGTTCACCTGTCTTAGGGAAACCAGAAACATGACAAGACAGAGAAACAGCAAAAGGACTTCAACCACTGACCCAGGGAAAATAAGCCCAGGAGGGGTGAGTACAGAAGAGATTGAGGACAGTGGACATGCAATATCAGACACAGCCTCATTGGAAATAAAGAAATACTTCTGTGACCTTATTGACAAATTTAAATCTGAAATTCTAACTCAGGTGAAGCAAGATATAAGAAGATTAATAAAAGAAATGCTGGGTACTCCTCAAGAAGTCACAAATGGAAGAATGGAGGAACCCAGAGAAAGGAGAGAAGCCTTTGATGAGGAATATAAACAAAATCTAGAACATATGAAACAGACACAAAGAGAATATCAGGAAATTAAAAACTCCATTGAAAGCTGGCAAAACCTCTTAACAGAAACTAAAGACAGACTTTCAAAACTTGAAGATAGGATTGCAATGTATGATCGTGAAAGGAAGGATCTCTTAAAAATAACAAGGATCCAGGAAGTAATGATACAAAGGCTAGAAGACAATAAGAGGATTTATAATTTAAGAATAAAAAATGTGAATGAAGATGCAGGTACAAACACAAATGAAATAAAAAGGCTATTCACAGAAATAATTAAAGAAAACTTCCCAAGCATAGGAAGTGGAAGTGATGTTCAAATATATGAGGCATACAGAACTCCAGCCAGCTACAACCAAAACAGATCTACACCCAGACATGTAATAATCAGGATCCCAGAAATCCATCACAGGAACAGAATATTAAAAGTGGTCAGAGAAAAGAAACAGATTACCTATAAAGGAAAACACAACAAAATCACAATGGACTTCTCAGTGCAAACTATCAAATCAAGAAGAGCTTGGAGTGAAACATTGCAAGCCCTGAAAGAAAATAACCTCCAACCCAGATTGATGTACCCTGCAAAACTGTCTCTCAAAAATTAATGGAGAGACAAGCTATTTCCATGACAAAGAGGAACTGAGGGAGTTCGTGACCACCAATCTAACCCTGCAAAGAATATTGAAGGACATTCTAGAGAGAGAAGAAAATCACCAGGATTCCAGGAACAATGGCAGAAAGGCCTCAATGAAAGGGGCAGACAGTGGAATGAAGGAGAAAAGTAAACAAACAACAATGACAGAAAAATAGCATAGCAGAGATGAGGTAGAGAAGATTGGCTATATTGCTGTTTTGTCTTGACTGATTTTATTTGAATCTGGTCTGCATGAGGGTGTCAAGTCTGAGAGTAGGGGCAACTACTCTGGGGATGGCAGGATTCAATAGGATACCCATGCTGGTTTGATTATTAACTGCCTTTGAAGTCCTATAATGTCTCCAATGTTTGGTTTGTATTAATAGTGCTTTGTACCACTAAGTTTAATTATACTATGTCTGACAATATAGATAATTTTATTGAAAATAACAGGAGACATCATGGTGACAACTGTAGATCACCTAGTATTGTGGTTTTATATGTCCTTCTCATTTTGTGTTTCTCTAGGAATTTGTATTGTTGACTTGTTTTGGTTTGTTTTTCACTCTTAATACAGAAAGGCTAGGTATGCCTGTAGAGGCTTATACATGTGTAGAACTTTTATATAGTTTACAAGAATTGATTATAGTTATTTTTAAAAAAGGGAGGAAAGGAAAGTATTCTAAAGGATATAACTGCATATATGTTTGAGTGTGTGGGATTGATGACCATAATACTAAGATTTTTGTTGGATAGATGAACAGAGCTGATTGAAGTCTCACTGTTTAAATGTCTACTTTTTATGCTTTACTTTTGTAACTTGAACAACTATACTTCTAGGAGGAAAATATGTAATTGTCATCTAGTGATTTCTTACTGGTTTTTGTTTGGGGTTTTTTTTTTTTTTTTGAAAATTTGTATTATTTCTATCCTCTTTCTGTTTCATTTTTTTTCTCTAAATAAAAATTTTTTTAAAGTGTGTTATGTGTATTTACCAACTCCCCATGATGAATGTGATCATTATATACTGCAAGCATATACTAATAAAAATAAATTTTTTAAGACAAAATGCATCTGACATTCTCAAGAAAGGTATCAGTGGGAATGTAAAGGATACATTCTATAGCAAACTGGTGCTAATGAAAAATACGTGAGGTTCAAAATAATTCTATTACCAACCAGGTGTGGTGGCACACATCTGGAATCTCAGCACTTGAGAGGCTGAGGCAGGAGGATCCTAGTGAGACCACCCTGGGCTACAAAGTGAGCTCAAGGCCAGTCTAAACTGCATAGTGAGACCCTGTCTCAGAAAGACCAATAATAGTATAATAATTCTATTAAACTTTCTGCTAGTGTGCAGCTTGATTCTGAAGTCCTGATCATACCTCACAATATTTTCATATCCTCCCTAATTCTATGATGCATTAAAGCTATGATGATGTATGAAAAGTAAAAGTCAAATGATCTTTATTTTTAAGAAGATAAGAGCTATGTGTATTGAGGGAGGAATGAAATAGAAGTAGAAGGCAGTAGTGGGATTTAGGATAGAATCTTAAGGGGTGAATATATTTTCAAAAAGGAGAAAACCAACTACTTGGCTAGGGAGGAAATATGATACAGATGTGGAAATAATAATAGTATACTTCTGGTGGTTAATTATATATTTGCTTAACAAAGGAAAGAACCAGAGGGAGGGAGAAAGTAAGAATAAACATAAACTAGACATTACTTGCTTAAAGATGAAAGTCTTCAATTTACAATTTTAAAAAATTCTCTGAAAAATTGTTTTATTTAACAGTTAAAATGCTTTCATTTGATTTTACTTCTTAATGTCATTCTTCTTTGATGCAAAATCTAGTTAACTGCCAATACAAATCTGGTAAATACACTGCATTTTCTGGCTCTGCCTGGCTGCAAAAAAAATTCATGTGTAGCTAAAACAATCAATTCAATATACAGTAATTCAGCTCAAGACAGCAGTCCCTGGAGATCACTGCTCAAAACCTCCCTGTTTGGGGCCATTTGTAGAGCTATAGAGATTGTAGTAAACTGGAGGCAGAAAATCTTTTGTTCATGTCAGTTGAACTCTTGTTCTGTACATATTGCTGTAATGGAGTTGTTCCTCAAGCCTCTTTGATTTTGACTTCACTCCTCCAGAGTTGGCAGTGTATTAACTCATTCGAGAATAAAGTTTTGCTTCTTTCTAAAACCTAAAAATGCTCTAGGTTTCCTTTTCTAGAATGTCCATGACCAAATTATTTTTGAAGAATAAATATTTTTGTGGTAAACTGAAGAAAAAACAAATAACTTTATTTACCATAAAATTTTTAAGATTGTAAAAAATATATGTGGAGGGCTGCTATAGTATTCCCAGAGGTAGATATAGTATGGGGTTTTTCCAAAAGTTATTTGACCTTATAACTTCCACTTCAAGGGGCATATTTTAGGAAATATTAAGCTATCTTACAGCATGTGGATATTGATTGCATTAATTTTTGGAGCATCTACAAGATTGGTATTATGCTAGCATAATCTGTGAAGCAGATAGAATTTTTGCAGGTGAAGAAAGACATTAAATTGCAATTAATTACAAATTCTAAGTGTGAGTAAAAGAAAGATTTAGGGTCCTGTAACTTAGCCTAGGAGATTAAGAAAGTTTTCTTTGTAGAAGCTTCTCTATAAGACAGAAACCTGCAAAATAAGTGTGAGTTTACTGGAGGAGAAGAAGAGAAGGAGCAAGCCAGGTAGAGGAGAGAGCAGATCCAACGGATCTGCAGCAGGAGAAACTATGATTAACCACAAGCAGTAACAATCCAGTGTAGCTGGAGGACAATAGAGTAGCCCTCGTGCAGTATTTTATCTAGTTGGAAAAGAAAAGTTCCAATCTTTGAATAAACATTTTTGTGTTAAGCATAATAAACAGTTCCAAAACATGAGGAACCTCCTTGTCTAGCCAGTGATGAATAATTATTCAAGACCGATGCACTCACTAAAAATAAATTCAAAAATATAAATCAGCATAGAAATCAATACTTGATGGCATTAAAGAACTAGCAAAGATTAATAATTTAAAGGAATAACTTTTTTGGAAAAAGGAGTGTAGAAAAATGAAATAAATGTTTCAAATCTGTTAGCCCTAGACACATTAGTAGTTTGAAAGCTTTTACTGAAAGATTTACTTAAGAAAGAGTTAGTAAGTTAAAAGAATTCTCAGCATCTTCAAGGGGTTGGAGCCAAATGCAAAAATTATGTACAAACCCTGTCCAAGAAAAAGAGATACAGGCTAGGGTACTGAAGACTTTTGTTTTTCAAGTGGGAAACCAAAGGGCCAAAGGAAAGCTTTCAGTTGAAAAAATCAACTTGGACTATAATGATCTCTTAACTGAAGACTATAGTTTTTTAAAAAAATTTTATTTCTCTTTAAAGTGATCTACTCTTCCCTGACTGCCTACAAAAAGCAGGAGTAAATTGTTTCAGTAGGAATAGATTATCATTTCAAGCCTATAATTATCACTAAAAATTTTAGTTCATAGTGGAAGTTTAGCTAAGTCAGAAGAAAACATTTGGACTGAAAAAAGAAAAAAATATGTAAAATATGAAATACTGCTTATAAAATCCTGGAGTATTTGCAAAATTGCCTAACATAAGTTTAAAGTCTCAACACAAGAGGAGTGAAAGAAGTATTTTAAGAATGTGTGTTACCAAAATGTGAGGACACATGTCTGTAATCCCAGCAACCTGGGAGGCTGAGGCAGAAGGACAGCAAGCTTGAGCCCAGCCTTGGAGACTTTATCAACTCGTAAGATAATTTCTTGAAATTAAAAAAAAAAAAATGGTGGGAGCTGGATTTCAGTTAACTGCAAAGCTTTTAGGTCTAATCTCCAGTACTGAAAAAAGAGGTGAGGAGGTAGTAAAGGAAAGTCAGAAGAGAGAAATATGGCCATACGGTTCCTAAAACTAATAAAAAATATTAAGGCACTAATATAAAATGTACTGTAATTCCCAAGCAAGAGAAGTATGAAGAAAACTATACCTAAACATAACAGACACACTCTAAAAAATTAAAAATTAATGGGTAATCTTAAAAATAACAATAGACAATGTGAAGCATTACGGCCAAAGAATCAACATCAAAAACTGACAGCTTATTTCTCAATATTTTAAGTAGAAGCCAAAATCTATTAAGATGTTAAAACAGGAGGTTAAAATGGCAAAGAAAAGATTAACAGCAAAATATAGCCTCTCTGGGACCTGGAATTGAGACATCTGGAAAATAACTTGGTGAAGATAAAAGGCAGAAGATCTCCAGGAATAAGGTAGGATCTGACAGAAAAAAAAATTAAAAATTTGAGAAACTGAGTAAAGACAGAGAAGAGAATAAGGTAATCTGAAAAGCAGATTTACAGCACTTTTCTTACCTCCTTTTGCTTTTTTAGTCCATTATCTATTTAGTTATATCATGTTTCAGGTTGCTCAGTACCTTACTGATCTGTTTTGTTGTTGTTATTTACTTTTTAAAATTTTCCTTTTCTTTTCTTTTGAAGGTAGTAAAATACAGCAGAACAAGACAGGAAAAGCCAATTGAGGCAGTGCAGTGAGACTGGTACAGAACCTCACAGCAGGTTACTGAGATAACAGCAGTAGGTACAATAGTACATCTGGTTTTCTTCACAATAGTTGTTCCTCAATTGGGTAGAGCAATATCGAAGGAAATACCGAAATTATAAAAACAGAATATTCAGTAGAGCAATAGCATTGATCAGAACAGAGCAAAGCAGAGATAAAAATATTTGCTTTCAAAGAGATGGCAGAAGAAAATCCCCCTTATTTGCTATATCTCATATAGTCAAACTCGCAAGAGATGCTCAATCTCTGGCTCTCACTTGCTTGCAGAGGTGGGGATGGATGTTTGATTCTTAGCCTGCACTCTGGTAGGCTCACAGCGGCCCACCAGAGGGGTGAACTGGCTGCCTGTTTTCCCAGTGCCCCAAGGTCCAACATGGCGTGGATCTCAGGAAATGCTGATATAGTTCTCGCCCTGGGGCAGCCGCCCCAAGAAATTTTGACTCTGTGTTTTAAGTAAAATGTATGACAACTAATAAAGAAAAATAAAACATGGGTAAATAATCAACAAAATAAAAGTTTGCAATTGGCTTCCACTTTTTTAAGGATGAAGTAATTACTGAAGTTGCCTACCACCATAAACAACTAAAAAGGTGCACAAATTATATAAAACAATATTTTTGAACATTAGAATGAAGGTAATACAAGATGTGATCTCTGAGAAAGGTAAGATAAATGTATGGCCTGCTCACAGCTTTCCATATGGAGTCATTTTCAAAGCTACATCACAGGAAAGGTTTACATAATACTTTTATGTGGCAAAAGTTTAAACAACCTTTTCACGTTATCAGGTTAGTGCCGGAGTCCAGCTGCAGCAGAGCTAGGGTTTCCCAAAGGTGGACAGGGAGTCGGCAAGTGAGAGACAGAAAACACTGCACACCAGTCTGTGAGTGAATCTGAATCCGCTTTATTTTTTAGAAGCTGGAATATATATTTGCTAACCTTTGGCAGCCACCCCCAGCCCCAAGCAGGAAGCGCCCCAGGCTTAGGGCCAGGCAGGGATAATCCTAAACAATAGGTTTTAACCTCAACCCCAAGCAGGAATCGCCCCAGGTTCAGGGCAATAGGTATCAGTTAACATTTTAATCTTGACATTGAGTCAGCCCGGGAAATGCAAGCCGACGCACCCGGACCCCCGCAGGAGGACCGGACGCCCGCAGGAGGAAGAGATGTGTGAGATTATTAGGCCACTCCCTACATTGCTTTCCTTATCATTTATGGGAGTGGCAGTCCCTGCAAGGACAGCGCCTGTCTTAGGTCAAGGACTCTTCACATGTACCCAACCAGGCCTTACCCGTCATGGGCCTGCAGGACAGCAATTGGTCCTGTGCCT